>JAQIWG010002169.1:0-21312 GCA_034695025.1 Chamaedrilus cognettii | reverse complement strand
AGGGGGAAGGTAGGCCCTTTGGAATTTAGAATCGAGCAAAACCAAGAGATGGGTTTAATTACCGGTATTCAATTTTATTGAGATTTCGTGCGACAAGTCAAAGGGCAAGTCAAACCTCAAACCTATCAGAAGATTGAAAACCGTCCTCAGCCCAAACCCCTCATTTCCTTTCGAGCTAGGGAGTCGACTCATTGAGGAGGATAAAACTCCCACAAACAACCCCTAACAGATATACCACTCCTCTGCCTCGCCGTTCAACGCTCCGCACACAATTATCCATCTTCAATAATGCACGAGCTGAAAATGTATTTGCGAAAAATTGTCATTGCGTATAAAATAATGATACATTTGGCGACCGAGCCACACCGACGTCAGCCACCAATCACGAGGCGACTGAATTATGGCGGCGCTGCATGAGTAGGGGGACTATGAATAGCCAGGATAATTTTTGTCGCTGGGGGGAGGTGTGGATACTAAACCATCCTGCTTCAATGGGAAAACCCCCTAAAGGCCTGGACGACCATTGTATTTAGGCTGTGATGGCCTGAATGATCTGGTTACTTGATTAAATAATTATATGCATTGACTAAATAATCGACCGTGGCTCCTGGCCAGCGTTCGAAAATTACCAGTAAACTAAAAATAAATAGATTACCGGTAATCCATTCTTAAATTATGTACGGTAAGCTATGGTAGACCATTTGCGAAAATGCAAGCCAACACCCAATATGCACCATGCACACAATATGCAAGCCAACTGCGAAAATTTCTAGCTGGCCAACTATCGAACGATTCGAAATGTTAAATCAAATTTCAAATCGCATTACGGATTCAACGTCGAAGTTCGTTTCGTCAAAAACAGCAATATTTTCGACGAAAATCTTCTGATCGCTATCGCATGAATTATCGTTATAAAAATTACTGTAAATTACCGATTTTAGCCTACACTACCATAAATTACGGTAAACTAAAAATCCTTTAGAACGCTGCTCCTGGTACGCTTTAAGCCTGCATGGATATGTCTAATACAAACCAGCTAGGCTATCCACTGGTAATGATATGTCCACAAATTTGCAGCATTGACGATACTGAGGTTTATTGGTGTTGTCAAAAATAAGATCGGCCCTCTCGCGTTCACTGTAATAGGGCATATCGCTAGAATCGCCAGATGTAGGCCAGCAATAGATCACTTGCTCTGCGATCGTGATACACACCATTGGACCAAGCTGGTAGATCCCTAGATTCTGTGTATCTCGGCTAAAAATAACCCTCGATTGCATATTCTAGCGAAGATATCCCCAGCTCTAATTATAAAATGCGTCATTTTATACAAAATATCCCCAGATATCTGGGGATTTCATCACTTAAATATCTCAAAATCCAGTGATATAGGCCTATCCCTAACAGTGACACCCATGATCACTATAGCGCTGGCCACTGGGATGATTACTGGTTTTCACTCGGTGGCCGATGTTTTATGTCAGAAAAATATTTTATACGGTTCGAATCAACGACATAACTTGGTAGCGGTTTATTACCCCCGCTTACAGTGTAAGTAGCCGATCTTCTGGTTGTAAAGCTTGACGACATGACAGCGTTTATAGGTCCCCAAATATCCCAGCTTGAATTTCGCCCGGTTGGGGCGGTCATATAGCGCTAAATTATCGTAATACAACATCCGTCTCGCAATTCCATCTTTCTCGGTATATTTTCAGTGTCAGCCATTTAGAGGATAAAATATTATCTTCGCGCGGAGGAAAGAAATGCAAGTTTTCGCCAGGGGGGCTTATTGCGGTCGTCACAGAAGATGTGCAAGATTAATGTTATTTATCGCACGGGCTTCGCGAAGTGTTCTCACTTTCCGAGCAATTGCTCGATTTGAGAGCAATTTAGGGCCCAGTCAAGTAATCGTCGAGTAGTTATTTTATCGAGCAATTGTCGAGCAGCGAGCCATTTACCGCGCAATTTGAAGAAGAGGTAAAAAACAGATATGGAGTCTGAGTTTCAGGGTGTATTTTGGATGTTAAGCGCCGGATGTAGGTAACCTACTTTTTTGATGGAAAATCTGCCAGTATCCACCCCTACCCTCCCCCACCCCCCGCGCGTGGGTTCGTTTTGAAACGGAAAATAGAAGTTAGGGCACGTAGGGGGGGAAATGGGTAGATAAAGGATATATTGGGTATGAATTTTAGATCGATCAATAACGATTGTCATCGAGCACTTTGGTCAGGTAAGCTGAGCAAAATGGCTCATGTCAAGTCAGAACACTGGCTTCACGTAGCGTATGGCTATCTCGCAGCTATGAGATATCTCGATGTCATGAAAAGCCAACGTTATGCCCAACGCAGCTTATCTCTCTGATGCGTTACCATCGGACAATCTTACGTGGTCAATTCATTTCCCGATGCTTACGAAGCCCCGCATAAAAATGATGCAATACCGAAAGAGATAACGAGCCCAGGGGCATAGCAACTCATAGGTGGGTGCAGGCGTTTTCGCAGGATTTTTGATTTTCTTCCAGGGGGGAAAGATGAGAATTAGTCAGAGGGTGTTGCCAGATTTGGCTTGGCTGCTCCCTGACGACGGAGGGGATGGGGAGGGAGGGGGTGCTGACGGAATAAATTCTTCCGGCTATTCATAGTTAATATTATCCATTTATACAACTTGGACGGTGGGGACTAGTCTCCACCACGGTCCAGGGCGTCCCCACCATGGATTTGTGGTGATGGGGTGTGTAGTAACGGAGACTATAGTTGCAGCCCGGTTCTGTGTAGCTAGCCTAAGAGGGCCGCACAGAACAGATTCCCCTTTGTTGCCACGGCTTCGTACTCTGTTGCAAAGGACTTGGGCGGAGCGAAGTTCCCCCTGAACCAAACAACAAAGCGGGGGAAATCTCAGCTTTGGATAACACGTTCACGGTCGAGCCTGAAGATTCTGGTATAGACTCCCCGGGCAGCCTGGAGTACAGTGCTGCGTAAAGGCTCTCCTAACCCCCGACCGGGGAGAAGGGGCACGGCTGTTGGGGGCCGACTGGGAAAAAGAGCGTGAATTTGACGTAATAACTTTTTGGTGAATTATCGGAAAAGGCATATTTGCATGCTTGTTCAGTCATTTACGGGGGGGCTAGGCGAGGTTAGGTGAATAGGCGCCCACTCGACTCGAAAAATTATGTCAGCACCCCCCCCCCCCCCCCATGCCCACGGTCACAAGTAAGTTCTGTCCGAGGGGAATTCTTATTAAACCCCCTCAACAAATTCCTGTTACAACCCCTGGGCCTGGGTCTGTACGGAGGGAGAAGTAATGAAGAATTGCCAGAGGTCCTTTGTTACGCCTGATTGGCTGCAGTCAGCACGGCTGCGACCGCGTGCAGAATTGAATTCGCACCGAGAATTGTTATAAAGAATAGCCTACGTGAGAAAGGGAGTATTAATGAGGACATTAATATTAGGAGTATTCAAATTACCGGTGGTGCGTTTTGAACTGGTTTAGGATTTCATGTTTATTTTGCTTTAGGACTTTATTAATCAAGAATTTCTTTGTAGCATAATAAATATTTAAAGCAATAGCACCAGTTCAGTTTGAACTCGCAGTTTCAAGTTGTTGGACGCGATTATTGGTTTAATTTCCGCTTCCGGTCTAAATTGTTTACACGATTTCTGTAAGACTTTATCCTCTCACAATTTATGAAGCTTCCAATAATCGTGTTTTAACTTCGTCATTTCATAACTACAACGAATATTATTGAAGATTTCTCAATCCGCTGGATTGTATTTTAATGCATTTTTACGTTTGACAATGGATTCTTATGTATTCTTATGTATTTTAGTGTATTTTAATGTATTTTAATGTAGTTTACTGTATTTTAATGTATTTTGCTGTATTTTAAATTGTAATAAAAGATTATGATTATTGAAGGCGTACCGTTAATTTTCACAGGCCTAATATAAGCATAGGATTATTTTACTTCTTAACGTGGGTGGATTAGGCCAATATACTGTACATATCTAGAATGATCTGAAAATTATTAGAATCGAGTCAAAAATACCTCATATTTCGCATTTTATTCAAAACTGTTAAGAAAATATACATGACCAGTCAACTTTTAGTACTTAGTAGATGTCCCCTTAGCCTTAAGAAGTAGTTCAATGCGTTTTGGCATCCCTTCAATGAGTTTTGGGCACATTTGGCTTATTTGTGGGCCACGAGCCCATATGTCGATCAGCACTTCGATGAGCTTAATCTTTGAAGTTGACTTTTTCTCTGCAATACGGCGCTTCACAAATCACAATCATCCACGCCTCGATGTATTGGTGCTGGAGCATCTTCCCCTGAAGAAGCATCTTCCCCTGAAGGAGCATCTTCCCCTGAAGGAGCATCTTCCCCTGAAGGAGCATCTTCCCCTGAAGGAGCATCTTCCCCTGAACGATGTATAGGCGCCAAACCCCATGAACCGACATCATGGGACAAACCACGACTAAAGTTGGGTGCTTGACCATCTTCACGAGACACTGCGGTACATGCACCGCAGTGTCTCGTGCCACACGGCCAAGTCTGTCGAGGTCTTCCTGTAGAAAAACAATGTTTCTCTATTGGAGTGGCCAGGCAACTTAAGCGACCGACATGAACCCCATAGAAAATATATCGATGATTGTGAAGCGCCGTATTGCAGAGAGAAAACCAACTTAAGAAATTAAGCTCATCGAAGCGCTGAATACAAGATACATGTAGTAGCTACTTAGGCTATAGGCCTGCGCTATATTGACAAACGCTGTAAACGGCGAGAAATATAGTACAAAATACTGAGGGACCATGGCTCTGCAGAGCTAATGGTTTTCAAACCAGTCGTCATATAGATTGGCATCTCGTGACTGCATGCTCTGCAGTCCAATCCGCAGTAATCCATGCAGTTGGATTAACGCGAAACGCATGCGCCAGCATGCCAGTCCATTTTGATAATCTGCCCGTCCCAGGCTTCCTGTCAGCTAGTTGAACGGCGAGGAATCATCCGACTAAACGCCTCGCTCAGTTTCCTGACTCGACGGTTGTCCACTCGCGTGCGAAACCTCGCATCCGTGTGTCGTATCCGGGACTTGGACAGGACCGCAGCAAAGCCGGACGTCCATGCCTGGGAAAAGGCACGGGAGAAGAGGACCAGCAGAAAGGGGCAGCGCTACAAAGGGGGGGGGGGGGGGGAGGCAAAAGAAAACATTGCTCGCCCAACTCGGAGAAGTTAACTCTGACCACCTTTATTATGCGCGCCTGCATCCTCACTTTAAACCTCACTTTTCTTCACTTAGCTCTCCCACACCCCAAAAAAAATTCTGGCGCCGCGACGCTGCTACATTTATAGAGGGCCAATTCTTTAGCAGGCCTACGCGCACGTGTTTTTGCACCAAGACACGTAATAGAGACGTCAAGCAATCACGATAACTAGACGGAGAGTGCATGCGCAAATCATGATGCACGTTAGCGTAATGAATAGTAAGTGAATGGCACGATATGCCTAATACATTCTCCGTCAAATGATGAACTTATGGTCAAACTTCTTGGTTAAATTGAATGCTGCTCAGACATAATTATGTTTACAGCGTTTAACCAACTTCAGGATATGACTACACGATACAATGAAGCACCAGTTCTTTGACATCAACTCTATTCTCATCCGGCTTCCAACCCCAGCCCTATGCCTAATCCCTACGCCCAACCCTGTCACTATCGAGCGTGATTCACTTTTGATTTTTGCACGCACAGCGCTGTCCCTAAAAGCAGCTGAACAGTGTAATTATGCGCCCGAACATCTCCCGCACTCAGCGGGTGCCACCAAGCGAATGTTATTCAACCGGACAGTCTGGCACTGATGACCGTACGATCATCCGATGACATCCGATGACATAGTCGGGCAGTCGTCGTGACATCGCCACTTCGGATCCGGGTGGTAATAATATTGTTAAAAAAGAGTCGGGGTTCAAATAAACTAGACGGGGAGGGGTTGAGATTGTTGATATCTCGATTACTGTTTACTAGGGAACGCACGACAGGAGGTGGGGGTGGGGTAGGAACAACGTTTTTTGGTCCAACCTTGAGCTACGGGGTGTATATCCCCCAAAAGCAGACTGATCAAACTGTTTGGAAGAGATGCATCCTAAGAGATGCAGAGAATTTAATTTACACTTTAAATGCTCCAAGAAGTTCTAGTAAAATATTTCAAAAGTAGCTATTTTAACAAAAAATGCTCACAAATAGGCATCTACAGTATTCCATGGTCGATCCCCATTCACACAATAAAACGCGATGCCAGGAGGTGAGAGGTGTAATTTGCAACCTCCCTGCATGGGCCCTGAATTTCATCCAGAACTATAGCAAAGTCGACCCATTGAACTATAAGGGGGGTCAATCTTTCCCATCCCCCCCCTACCCCCACACGAACACCACCTTGCTCGGGTCTAAACGTCGGCCGCGCGCTTCGGTGTCGCGCGTGGCAGTCCAAATCGTTGGTCGGCGACTGTGAGTGGACGAACGGTTTCACGTTACAACCGTGCGAGCGCGTGCCACGTGACAACTCTACACCGGTGCACGGGGAAGAGAAGTGTGGTAAACGAGAGGGTGTAGTAGGATTACACGTTTTGAGTGTAGGGTCGTCAGATTTTCATCGTTCAAATATGAGACACAAAATATTCAGCATGCACGATTTATTTTCTCTCTACTTACTACTTGTCTGCTTACTACTTGTCTACTTACTACTTGTCTACTTACTACATAACATCATTTAGTGTAACACACTTTTGTCCAACGATTAAAGCATGCATGCTTGTAATAAGATCTGTATAGACAAATGTGAACGATTTGTGCCTCTAGGATGGGGCTATGACACAATATTTAGAGCGTTACAGATCAATGTGGAAGCCAAGCCTTCGATAGGGACGCCTGGCGTCATTCGGTTTGCATGAAATTGTAGAATCGCCACTGCCGTAAAGGCTTTATATTTACTGAGGCAGATCATAATAGAAATACATGTTGTAGTGGCCTAAATTACACGTCATACAATTGGTATCTTTAAGGAGAGGCATTGGCTTTCAAAGGAAGAGTATTTAGGGATATTAATTTTTTTGCAGATATATTTTGTTTTAATATGAAGCCGACTCCACCACCCTCGCCTTGCTGACGGAGCAGTGTGAAAAGGTGAAGACTCGGGGAAAAAGTGAGTTTACAACGGCAGGTAGGGTGTCGAGATGAAGCCAAGCCTATTCACACGGGAATTGTCTGTAGGAATAATGTAACATTTATTACTTCGCCACAGCAAGTCAGAGTTCCAATAATTGTGCAACACACGGCAGTCAGGTCATGAAGCAACCACGTTCTTTGTGCTCACGTCACTCACGCCAAGCGTCAGCCGCGGCTGGCGCGGAGGTGAAAGATTGGCAAGGGCACTATTTGGGGATCTACCGTTACACCTCGATGAGGTCAGACGATGAGTCGATTTGAAAAGGTATCTCACAGCGCCGTGTGGCTGTCACCATTCAATGCGCGACACTATTACAATGGTGGGGATACATGTAGGAGCAGGGGTGGGGGGAAGGTTTTGAAAGCAGCGATGTTCGAGAGAGAGGAATGAGGGAGATGCCAGCACCTCATCATGTCGAGGAGTGTGCAGCGCCGTGTCATGAGGTCAGGTCACGGCACTCCATAAGTTGTCCGATAAAAAAAATTAGACGGGGAAAAAACATTGTTAAGCATCAATTCTCATTTTAAACTTTGTACGATTGAAACGATTGTAGTGCGATACTACTGCTTATGAAAAGGTCAGTGAGGTCACCGTTGGTAGTTTAAACATAACGTTCTATGACGGTCTATCTCCGAAAATTTGACGTTTTGAACAGTCATATCAGAAACAGATTTATTTAATATCAGAATTCCACATTCCGGTTGAAGCTGGATAAAATACATGTACCATGAATAGTTCACTGAAAGCTCTTTATTATTAATGTTTATCAGCCTGAATTAAACCATTTCCATAAGTAGAGAATGAGCAATTTCACACGGGTGACGCACTGCGTATTTCCGAATGGTCTTTTTTGTATTTGTTGTATTTTAGGTCTAAAGCGTCCCCATTTTCACTACACTCCGTGCGCGTTGCAGGTTACACCACAATACTCGAGGCGAAACATTACACTTTGTCCGGTCGATTGTCCGGCTCGCGTTCCCCCCGCTAGGTGGCCGACAGGAGGCGTGACAAATAATTGCGCCGACGGCAAACGGCTTTCTCAACTCTTTGTTTCCGCTGAAACTACACACCCGACATTAAATCCTCATCAGCCGAATCTAAGTTTTCATAATACAATCGTACTCCACTTACCTAGACTTAATATGTTGCAAACTGATAATTTGACTCTAATAATTTTTGCTAGGCTACAGCAATGATCAAATGATAATGATCACTGATAATATTGCATGCTGTTTCCTGGGCAATTTATTGAAAGTCTACTCATTCTTGCTGGGGAAAAAAAATTGAAAATCAAAATATTCAAATGACTTTTTTAGGACTCTACACTCATACGTATCATATTTGATATTTTGAAACGCAAATAGTTTTCGCAGTTAGTATACGCTGACGCCAAATAAATAAATAAATAACTACCTGGCAAGGGGTTAGCAGCTAGCGACATTTGTGTGTTTAGCAGCCTTGCTGAAGCCATGATGTAACACCATGATTTCAGCGTTGCCGGTGTCGGCGAGGGGACTTGAACCCAGGTCTTTGGATTCCCCTAGTCCGATGCCTTAACCACTACATCACAGCGCCTCGCCGTAGCGTAGTGGTTAGCGATACCTGCGGTGTATTGCTCAGAAATTATGTCCACGAACAGATCGCCCACACCAGCCGGTCACTGGTGGTGACCAGTTTCTGCTACTTGGCACAATTACAGGCCACGAACGCACGCGATGGTCATCAGCCGGTGATTTCTGGGTAGGAAGTGAATTGTACGCGCCATTATATCGCATACACCTAGGGGCACTTTGTGTGAGGCAAACATAAAACATGTGGGGGCATACAGCTGGTGCTGCAAATAGCGGAAAAATATGAGGATTGAGACATTGTACATTAATTTTTATACATGGACTGCAGGTTACTTGTAGTATAGGCGATTTTGTAAAATAGTTGCTGCGTTGCAAGAAAGGCTATTTCAAAAAGTAAAGAAAATGATTTAATTAATCAGATATGTGATATCTTTAATTAAATAAATCGATGCTTTCATGAAAGCCTGTTATGATTCTGTCTCTCCGCTGTTTGGTCGTTTGCATTAGTGGGCGTTATAGGATTTACCGGTAGTTGGGTGTTTGATTTAGTAGAATATATCGCAACGTTTTTACTGTTGCTATGGGTAAAAATTAATAATTTATTATGAATCTTAAATATATTTCGGCTTGGTATATCATTCAACAATTTTAAAGTAAAATCTGTCAAGTGGTATAAATGAGTAATAATTTACATTCATTGTAAAATCAGATAGGACCGATGATTATTATAATTAATTATTATGCACAGTTTCAGAAACTCTCATAATAGTTAAAGTAACACAGTTAAAGTCTAGCTAACTTAGTTAAGATAGTTAAAGTCTGTAGCGTGGAATAAAAGGGGTTCGTCGCTCTCTTGCCTCCGCAATATTTGTAATAATCACAATAGCTCCTCCGGGCATTGCGTTGAAGTCCCCGATAATGACACGGATCTCGATGGCGGGGGACGAACATTGATATCCCCCGCCGTGCCGACAACACTGCGGCCATATTCGGTGGGCGTTATACTCTCTAATTAACAACACAATGCCGCACATGTTGACAACCACGCGAATAATGGATCGTAAATTCTTCGCTTTCAACTCAACTCGCTGCAGTTGAATCTTAGCAGTGTGGATACAGTTTTGTTTTATGAGAAATTATACTGTCACCGATGCTATGAAAGACATCCGTCATTCATGGACGGCGTGCGAAACAATACCATTATTTATATTTCAGCCATCTTTCAGCGAGCCGGTTACGTAATTATTGGGACAGCAACGCGCCTACGATGCGTTCAAGAAGGCTTTGAACCACGGCTTTTGCTAACTGCATGATGTCGCGGCGTTTATGACGCCAGAAAATGTGACCCATGCGCCACAAAATCGTACCCCCGGCGTCACGGGACGCCGAAAACCGCATCATCCCGTCGTCTCCAGATGCAAGATTCCAAGGGTAGGCGTCGCCGTAGTTACATTTTTGTATTTTCGTTTGTTAGTGCCCCCGTGGTTGACACGCCAGGAAATAAAGACCATAGCGTCTCGAGACTACAAAACGCTTGGGGCTTGGCGTCCGGACGCCAGAAATAAATCTTAACGGCGGTCCTGCTTTCAACCACGAAGAACTTGACAGTACTGTTATCAAATAAGATCAATAGTGAATACGTCTTCTAATCTGTCCCCGACGATTCCAATCCGCTTTAATCTAAATTATTGAGATGAAACACCGCTACCAGAGCTGATTGGTCTGATATTTAAGTCTATGAAGATTACAGCACTTGGCCTGCAATCGACCTTATACGATATAGCCTTCTGATGCATAACACATGTACCAAGTACATGTAGTTACAATAGTAACGGAATTTAAACAAAGAAGATCGAAAATGGCTAAATCTGCTTTACATCATCTCGGTCGTTACACTTTAACTTCTGCACGTTGTAGGCCCCTTGAAGGGTTACTGCAGTGGCCTGCAGTAAGGAGTCCGCACGGATGCTGACAGTTTGACCCGCAGGCCATCCTTCGAGCGGATACACTCGTTCACATCCGGAAACAAAGTCGCAGCTAGTTCCGCCCGCCATTATACCCGCACGCATCTAAAGAACGCAGTCATTGTGGGCGAATATAACGCGAGCAGCCAATGGGGGCGCAGCCACAAATATATTCTTAAAGACTGGAAGTTAGTGAACACGGAGCATGCCAAATTTCATAGATTTTAAGTGTATACGCTGTCCCAAATGTACAAAGTAGGCCTACATGCACATGTATTTTGAGTTACGTGCCCAATGAAGCATCTGAAGATCTTAAGCCAATTCAATATTTAAAATATGTAGACTTATTTGAGAGAGTGGTTTCTTCTAGAATCGCGGGAAATTCTAAATTCATACATTAGGGGGGACCGAATTTTCTCCCTGACATGCAAACACGGTCAATAACCTCAAACTACTGTAGTTACTGGGTCACCGCCGGAGCGTTGGGGCGATTGCCCCCTCCCCAAGATTTTTTCTTCATTTATACCTTAGCGATGATGGCATTCAGGCTTTTCTTAAATTTTACTCTTGAGTTATGGAAAAAAGACAGGCTATAGCTCTCCGCTCGGGATTAAAATCTGCATCCGCCTCTGCGGCAGCGCATCTGAAGCCTGAAAGAGCTGAACTGAAAGAGCTGAACTGAAAGAGCTGAACTGAAAGAGCTGAATTGAAAGAGATGAACTGAAAGAGCAAGCACTTTCCGTCCTTTCATCCTCCGTTCCTCCCCTGCAGGACGCCAAGCTGTTCGGATCCGCCCGGGAGCGCGCCAGGGTTCACACCACGTCACAGCGTGGTGCCATTCATCCACACAGAGCGGACTCCGCGTGAGTCCACCCCCCACCCCCCCTCTCCCTTTTTCAAGTGACGTGACTACCGGGGGGCAGGTGCCCCCCCCCAGATGAAACGTATGCCCCCCCCCCCTCAAAACTGCCCTCTCCCCTTTTGGAAAGACATAAAAAAATTGATTTGCGTGGGGTCGCAAAGGCCTATGCATTGTTTGCAAAGCAGTGTTCAAATACGTTGAGTTGGGTCTAACTTAGTAGCATAGGTCTACATCCTTGAGTTAAGATGCGTGATTTTGTAATAACAAGATCTGGGAAGAAACTACGTCAAATTGACCGTTTTTGATGTCAACTTACTGCCATCCCTGAGCATAGGTTCCCCCCCCCCCTCCGGTCGAGCGGAAGAAGCTTTGCCTTTATCCCGCGCGATCCTTCCCACTCATTCGCACGAGGAATCCTGTCTTCACAGCAGGCACGGCGCAGTGAAAACGGAAAGGGAATATAAATAAGAAAAGAGAAATCAAAATCTCAAAAGCGAAATGACGATTTTTGCATTTCAGCTGGGATATAAGCCTGCATAAATGTCTATTAGTACAGAAATTAAGTCCGGCTGTACAAAGTGCAGTATTGTATATATTGCGTGTGTAGCCCATTGTGTGAAACAAAGCTACAGCGCGAGAGTTAGAGGTTCTGTTGCCATCGCCGCTGCGTGCAGCAGCGGTGGCAGCGCAGCGACGACAGTAGAGCGCTCGATGCTGGCGGAAGTCGAAATTTTGGAACCAAAATTACTGTACGCAACCTATCCCAACTGACGATTCTCTAATTCAATGTCCTACCAAACATTCAATAAAATCAAAGTACAGCGATACCGTAGCAAAAACCCTTGCAAGCGATTCCCCAAACGAACATCTTAATAGAACAATAGTACTATGGGCTACAGCGCAGCGCTGATTGAAAGACATCCGAATTCAAGATCAGCGACTCTGAATTACGTTGGAGTCGCTTGCGTAATGGAAGCAACTGAGAAAATACCAATTTTTTTAGGCGGCGTACTTAGAATTTGCCTGCCAGCACTTAAAAGTTACTAGGCCTAGAACTTGACTCATAAATAGTTGCAATACAACACGTACTATTTTATTAATTGTTTTGCTCGTTTAGTCGAAATTAATTATCTGGCACGCAGTTCGTTGAACTTGTAGGACACCTGAGTTGGTGGTTGATTTGAACTTACAAAAACTTAATTTACCAACTGTTATTGACTTAAATTCATCAACTGTTGTGGATTTGACGACCACATCAACCGCTGTAGCCTAACATTTCAAATTAAAGCCAGCCTACATATACTCCCTAGAAACTGTGATCCATTTCTCTGAGTAAAAGCCGCGTTGAAGAGCCAAAGGCTCTGGCTTGAAAGGGAATCACTCGCGGCCCGGCGCAACGTTTTAGCGAGATTTTAATTATCCCTCCTCAGCGGGGGGCCCGGGCTGCAGTGTCAGCGGACCGCCCCCCAGTTGTTCGGGGGGAGGGAAGGATGACGGCCGGGGGCGTTAAGTCATACCGTCGCACGTGCGGCTCAACAGGGCACTTTTGTCCGAACAGAATTTTAAACAGAATGTTGTTTTGGAGTGGAGGGGGCTGCGGTTTAGAATAAAAATGTTCGGGATGGGCTAGAAAAAATTTGCAAAACATTTGCGGGGATTCTCCCATTGGAGACACAATGACAAGTTTTATAGCCTTTTTAAACCCGGGGGTGTAGTATGTTGGTAGTATAGAGACTATGCGCAAGTCCTTCCCTAGTTATTACCCCCTGCAGGCCGGGGAACAAAGAATTGACTTGCAGCCCAGAGCTCCCCGGGCGAGTCGTAAAAGGCAACTAAAGAAGGGGGAGCGGTTCTGTGCTGGCTCTCTTGCACAGAATCGGACTGTATAACAGCCTTTACATGTATGTGCTACAGACACACACTAAAGACACTAAACTACAAAACACACAAAAAAATCATAATTATCCCAAGAGGTGCCTTTCAGCAATCGTCGACGGCATCCTTTGACCGTTCTGCAATCATAATGTTTTAGCATTTAAAATTGTATTCTATTTCAGGCCCCTATTAATGAAAACAAAAACACTGTAGGCATAAATAGATCTCTAAATTCGCAATCTATATTAATTAAGTTGAGATTTAAAAAATTATAAATAATTGTAATCTCTGCGTCAAGTAAACATGAAAGTTCTTCAGTATAGAGGCACACGCTATATAAGGAATTCAGAATTAGAATTGGATTGAATTCAAATAATTGGCTTCAAAAGAATGGATTTCAAACGTTGAACAAACTTTTGCTCACTGCGAGAATATTTCATGGACGACACCACACCGTCTGACGGTTAGATTTGTCTTCGATTGAACAGCTATACTGTTTGTTAATAATTATTTATGTTTTGCATATACAGAGTGCGGCATAAAAAATAACCCCCTAGCAAATTTGTGATAACTCGGCTAAAAGTACATGTATTTCCTTGAAATTTGTAAGGATTGTAGCTGAGATAATTGGACACAAGGTCCAAAATTTCAAACGAAAAATTAATGCGTTCAAAGTTATGAAAGTTCTTGTAAAAAATCGAAAAATGAAATCAACCATACGTTAAAGCGGCTTGAGTTTTTGACGTTGCAAAATAGTGTTTCAGTAACGGAGCGCTTTGATTTCCTTTGAATAATTTGGTGGCCCTTAAAAGGGTCGATTTTCACTAACTAACTAAAGCTAATGCTCAAAGTGGCTACCGTCTCTGCTGATGCAGGCCTTGAGCCTTTTCCTGAAGGCAAGGACAGCTTTGTCGATTGGTGCCTGCGGCAGGTCAGTCCAGATCGCCTCCAGAACCGTCTTGAGTTCTCCCTTGTCCTTTGGCTTTGACCTGTGAGTCCAGTATCTTTCAAGCATCGCTCCCCAGACATGATAGTCAATCGGATTTAGATCTGGAGAATTCGGAGGCCATTCATCTTTGTTGAAGTCTGGGCAGTAACACTCAAGCCATTCCTGCGACTGGCGTGCAGCATGAGCTGGTGCGCCGACTTGTTGAAAGATGAACGCGGACGGCGCAACGTTCTGACAGTCCTTAATCAACTTTACATGCATTACCCCCCCCCCCTCTCCCACCCCATATATGGTAGTCTGGCAAAATAGATCCTGCCAGTTTAGCGACGAATCTCAGAGATTAGCAGGCATCAAAATTCTATTTGCAGGCATCAGTGGTAGTTAAAACGATTTTTAAACTTTTTTGATAAAAGTTTCATAACTTTTGAAGACAAGCAGTATTTCAAGCAAACTTTTCAGATCTTGTGTCAAATTATCTCAGCTACAATCCCTCAAAAGTTCAAATAAATATATTTACTTGTGGCGGAGTTATCACGAATTCGCTAGGGGATTGCTTTTTTATGCCGCACTCTGTATATAGCGTAGAAATTCAGCAATGTTTTTATGACCATCTAGCATTGTCATTCGCCTCGCTTTTTCGACCATATGGACTCGTAAGTCAGCCAAGTTTTAGAGACCAGCTAGCGTTGTAATTCTGCAAGTGTTTTAGACTGTATAGGGTACAAATACAGGCAAGTTTATATCACAATGTAAGATTGCAATTCGCCAAGTTTTTTAAACCATATTGCGTTCAAATTTCTTCAAGTTTTTTACACTAGATAGCTTAGAAAATCAGGCAGGTTCACATGACCATGTGGTATTGTAATCGCAAAGTGTTTTTGACTGTATAGCGTAGAAATTCAGGCAAGTTTGAAACTATCCAGCACTGTAATTCGCCCTGGTTTTAAGCCCATATTGCGTTGAAACTTCCTAAAGTTTTTATACAATATAGCGTCGAAATTCAGCCAAGTGTATAAGATTATATGGTGTAGAAATTCAGTCAAGTGTTAAACTCCATCTAGCACTGTAATTCGTCAGCTTTTCTAGACAATATAGCGTACAAATTCAGCAATGCTGTTATGACCATCTAGCATTGTCATTCGCCAAGTTTCTTCGACCACATAGCGTCGTAATTCAGCGAAGTTTTAGACACCAACTAGCATTGTAATTCTCGGAGTGTTTTAGACTAGATAGCGTAGAAATGCAGCCAGGTTTTTGTCACCATCTTGCATGGCAATTCGAAAAGTTTTTTAGACTATAGAGCGTAAAAATTCTGGAAAGTTTATATGACCATGTAGCATTGCAATTCGCCAAGTTGTTTAGACTTTATTGCGTTCAAATTTCTTCAAGTATTTTAGACTAAATAGCCTCGTGATCAAGTCAAGTACTAAACTCCATCTGGCATTGTAATTCGCCAAGCTATTAAGACTACATAGCGTTAAAATTTCTTCAAGTTTTTTAGACTATATAGCGTCGTAACTCAGTCAAGTATTATTTCTCACCTAGTATTAAATTCACAATCAGTTTTAGACTACATAGCGTGTAAGTTCAGGCAAGGTTTCATGAGCATTTAACATGGAAATTTGCAAAGTGTTTTAGATTATATTGCTGGGAAATGTATAATCAAGCTTTTATGAATATGTAGCATTGCAATTCGTCAACTTTTTTAGACTATATTGCGTTCAAATTTCTCCAAGATTTTAGACTATATAGCGTTGAAATTCGGCCGTGTTTTTATGAGCATTTAACATTGTAATTCGCCAAGTCGCAGAAAGTGGCGTAGAAATTCAGCCACGATTTCATTAATTTTTACTTTGCAAAAGTTTTTTGGACTATAGGCCGTAAAAATTCAGGTATATGCTTTTTTGACCATGTAGCATTGCAATTCGCCAAGTGTTCTCGACTATGTTGCGTTTAAATTTCTTTAAGCATTTTAGACCATAGGTCGGCGCAGACCTCTATCTTTCACTAGTCAATGGTAATGAGATTATTGTCGAAGATAACAAAATAAACAGCATTGTATTACAGTACAAAATACAGAAATCATCAAGTGAAAATACACTCGCACAACAACAGCATGAACAACGTCTACAATATTCATAGAAACGTATCACAATTTGCAGTACATGGAAATTAGCATTTTAACGTAATGAGAAATTGTCAGTAAATATAGTTCATGTGTTCAGATGTTTTCTGCACGGTAAGAGATACGCCCTAAAAAGATTCATTTCCTAGATCTGCGATCAGGTTGATACGGTATTTAAATTAAAACACATATAGCCTTATCATAATATCTTATCAAGTTGCCAGTGAAAAGATAATGATTGGATTCACAACATAAAGTTATGCTGCATTTATTGACTGAACGTCGACAAACAGTAACCAATCATAAATTGAGATACAAACGTAACTCCATTGTAATATACGCTGTTATATAATTTTAATAAAATATATAAATAAATTGTGCTATAATCTCGCGTAAATCGCTTAAATTTATGTAATATAGCCAATTTTATTGAACAATATTTGAGGAATCTGAATTTGAAGTCGTATTTGAAGAATTCCTCAATGTTTATTAAAATTCATTTTAAAATTATACAACATAATTGAAAAATTTATGATGGCTAAACTGAAGATTAATACAATCAGATCAAAGAATCAGACTGCCATTGACCTATGTAGTGTCATACAATACTTTCTAAACAAAAACCTACTTGGTTCAACTATGACTGGTTTGCTACTATGGACGCCGAATGTCTGAGGTCTGACCCTGTCAAAAATTAAGAAATATGATTGGATGTCGATCAGTTGACTGCTAAATCTGGGAAGAGCAAATTGTTATGAAGACGGTTTCTAGTTGATTTATTTACAATAGCATATATTGCTTGTGCAGTGAACATAACTTAAATATGCAAATAAATTAGCGTTCTTGCAAATATTTGTAATTGACTTTACAATGATATCAGAGGCTAAATCATTAATTCATCATTGCATTGTTCCCATTAGCAAAATAAAGAACGATCCCAAAAAACAAAACAGACAACAGAAGTCAACAGACAATAGAAGAAAGCCAAATATGACGAGCTATTAGAAAATTAATGAATTCACTTTTCTTTGAATATTTGACAATGAAATAGCAAACGATCATATGCTAACTCTAACTTGTTAGAATAAAAAAGCAAATATTCTTATGCAAACTAAATTCGATTATGAACACAGATATGAAGGTGCTAGTTTTAATCAGAAGTACGATATGTAAAAGACATACAGAGTTTTCATACATGTGACCAATGTTGAGAATGGCGAAGCGAGCGCTCGGCCAAGAAAAGAATATCTTGCCAAAACTGAAATAATAAAATTGTATTGAATATGGTGAAAATTCGCAAGCTTACCATATAAAAGAGATCAATTATTTGCATAATTAACCAAATATGTATTGTAGCGAAGAATTAGTAGGATATTTCAGTTACTTCCAGTACGATATTTAATCCTCTGAATTCTCAAGCTTGATATGGTGGCGTATAATCAAACCACAGAATATAGAAGTAACAGAAGTGACACTCGGCCTCTTTTGCGTATCGATTTTTTATTTAATTAAAATAGCGCACTGCTCTGTCGTCCACGGACATGTGACGACGCGCGAGGTCAACCGTTACATTCAAAGCTGCTGTCTTCAAAAGTGACAAAATAAATGCAAAATTGTCGTCAATAAGACCATCAAAACTCTGCTCTTCCGGCCGGGGGGGTGCGTACCTTCCGCCGGGCCTGGTTATGGCTACGGTTAGGGTTTGCGGTGCTCAAGTGGATATATAACCGCTTGTGCTTCAAGTGAAGCGGGGTCGAGTCTAGTTGTGCTGGTGCCGGTGCCGTTGCCGGCCATGCTTTTACTTGCCTAAAATCCATAACTACATACCTAGCCTAACTCTAAATTTGAAACCCTATCGGTGCCCTAATCCCTCGCCTCGGTCTATTTTCAGCATTATATGGGCAGCGGCTTGTCATATACATGTACATTACGCATTGTTTGAGCACCAGCACCCTCTAGACTCGACCCGTGTTTGATCCATCCACATCGTCGCCAACTTGTGTGTTCCTGGTTAACAGCTGGGGAAAGCCCTACAGGGAGTCAGGGACCAATGAAATAACCTTATTGGTACACCAGCTAGAGCAGTGCGCCGTTTTAACACGTGAAAATTTTGCAAAAAAACGATACTATGGGAGAGATAGGGAGTGTCACCGGTGTGATCAAACTGACGAAGAAAAATGTTGGTTGTCTATTTGTATCATGCTTTAACGGCTTAACGTGCTAAAAGATCTAAAGCTTTAAATTCATGAAGCTTTGCTTAAGCTTTTTTTTCACAAGTCACAAAATTAACTATTCTTGCTCATAAATCGATGTAATTTGCATCATGGATAGCAAGTGAACATACAAAGGCGGCCCGCTTAGTGCGTACTCTGTATCTGGCGGAGCATTATCTAGATCTATCTTACATCACAGCTTGGAATAAACCTAACGCAGAAAGGCTATCAGGACAAACTGCATATTTCATAAACTGGGTTATTTTGGTTTAAACAAATGTCTCCGGGCTTTTGTGGTTAGCGACAGATGTTCATCCCGCTGGTCTTCGTCCTGGTCGACCGTGGAGTCGAAGCCTTCCTGACGTGCCCTCATGTTGCGGGACTGCCATTCCCAGATCTTGTTCGCGTGGTAGCTAAGACGTCTCGATCCGCCTGCTTCGTCTGAAACACGAAAGATTGAAAGAGATAAAAATGGATTACACCAAGATACACAGCATCTCAAGCCGATATTTTTTCAATCGGTGATACATCGAAGCGAAAGTGTCTGAAAAGTCTAAGGCCAAGTTTTTCCATCAAGTGTTGAAATTTAATTCGAGGTCATGACGCCATCATCACATGTTATCAGCACACCGAAAGCTTGATCTAGGATCAATTTAACGGCATGTGATTGGTTATTCGGATAGTAATGTAGGATTTAAATTTTAACATTTGATGGAAAAACCCGAGGTAAGTGCATAACGATTTTTTCATTGTCGTTCAATGACATAAATTTAGAGAAGATGGCGCTTTGAGAGGTGTTTTTGTCGCAAAAACTAGGCCAGACCAGTTGGACAATAGTGCCTTGATGTGCCGGAAGGAGTGAAGGGAGCTGACTCCCCAATTTCCAACGTTCAGCAGCTCCAGCCCAAAACATAGTCAACTTTTGAGTGTTGAGCTACATGCTTTCTTTCTGGGATATTCTATTTATAGCCATGGTCGTTCGCATCTATTATGACTGACAACTATGCTTTTTTTGGGGGGTTTTTTTTTTGGATAGTGTGTAGCACAAAGACTATCCACAGTCCGGTTCTGTGCAAGTGAGCCGGCACAGAGCCGCTCACCCCGCTTTAGTCGCCTTTTACGACTCGCCCGGGGAGCTGCAAGCCAATTCTTTGTTCCCCAACCTGCAGGGGGTCAAAACTATTCAATATTGCAAGAGTATTTGCAGAATTCAAACCTAGACTTCAAAACCTTGAATTACATACACGCCACGCCTCAAGTTACCATTTATGTCGAGGGAGATATTTCTTTTAGAATACAATAAGGCTAATGAGCAGAAAATAACCTCTTCTGGACTGCTTGAAGGGATCCTTTCTATCCTTCTTGAACGACGAGAGTCGACCAAAACTCAACCGATGCAACAAATTATGCGAATCTTTTCGGCAACGTTCCTGAAATTACAATTGTCATCCGCGGAGTTAAGATTGGCAGGCGTTATATGTCAAAAATACAAATTATATAAAAATTATATGTCTAATGTTAAAAGGTACGTAGCATTATGCGTGAAAATCCACTATAGTGGTGTAGGCCTACGTGGTTTTTAAAGGCCAATCAGTTGCATTACGCCTGTTTTAGAAGGAGCAAGTGCAATAACGCGGGTTTGATCACGACCAAACTTAACCCTACTCTTAAAAGTAAATGCTCTCAAACTGAAAAAAGAATAAGATAATGATGGCCACACTTAACAAAGACTGAAATGGAATGCCAGATTTTAAAATCATGTAGATTTTAAAATATGTAGATTCGAGATTAGGATCTCGGCAGCCAATCACGTCACGTGAAATAAATCCTAGATCATGCTGTCAGTGTGCTGATTGGATGAGATTACGTATGACCTCGTGTCAGAATCTAAATACTTTTTTAAAAAATTCGCCAAATAGAAGAAAAATGTACTAATTTTAGATTTTACATCCCATCATCACAACAAAAATTTTTCCTAACATAAGTACCCGAAATTTTGGAGGGAATGGACAAAAAAGTATCGAAAGCTACCTCCATTGCTTTTTGTCGATCGACCAGCAGAAACTTTCCGGTGTAATTTTTCCAGTTGAGCTGAGCCAGAAGAACATTCTCGTCGTCAGCAAGTATTCTTCTTTGGACGTGACTGCAATCACCTCTTTCCAACGCATTGGGTATTGTTATCTCCTCGCACAGTACATAGTTGTCGGACAACTGGGGTCGACGAACTTTTGACATGGCCTGCATTCAACAACGGTGATATTGATTATTACGATAAGACACTACTATAACATTTCCCAAATTATTTCATAAATATGCCTTCGAAGCATCTGATTTTGAATTATTTCGATTTATTTAACTTGTGTGGCTTGAGCATTCTTAACAACTAATAGGCTGATTAACTATCAGTATGAAGATTTAATACTACTCCCCTACCTAGTATTAATAGATTTTGTTGTATTAATAGATTTTGTTGTATTAATAGATTTTGTTGTATTAATAGATTTTGTTGTATTAATAGATTTTGTTGTATT
>JAQIWG010002168.1:0-21315 GCA_034695025.1 Chamaedrilus cognettii | reverse complement strand
AATACTGGTAAAGTAATACTGGTAAAGTAATACTGGTAAAGTAATACTGGTAAAGTAATACTGGTAAAGTAATACTGGTAAAGTAATACTGCAGCAGCAACATGACAGATTGAATGCGACAAATTCGACTAATTTTTTTTACGAGTCATGCCCGTTGGTACCATGTTAAAATTCAATCGTACGGTTCTCACAGTTCGAATTTACAATGCAACTTCATCTGAAGTAGAATATCACGCAACTGGCATTCACCCAAAAAACATTAACTCTAAGCAAAGTAATCAAAGTAGTAGGCCCAGCTACATAGAAGAAACTGAACCAACCCGCATGTTTTTCTTGCTGGCTGTAGCCGTTCATTGAAATTTGTTGTCCCCCGTTTCTGCAACGATTCAAAACAAACTTGTGCTCAGTGCGCCGCGCGATCTCAGGCAATTATTTAATACTAAATATATATTTTTCTTATATTGTCAATTTCAAAGCTCGTAAAGACATTTATCCATTTCTTACTTCTTCAGCTATGACAGACTTGGCAGATAAACCAACAAGCTGACAACATTAGTCTCTAACAAACGTATCCAAAAACAATAGCAACGCAATACGCAGAATAAAAAAAAACACGCACCGCGCTATAAATGAAAAACTAAACGCGTTTTTCTGACATTAAACGCAGTTTAATTAGTATAAAAATTTGCATTCTAAAAACATACTCTGTGTAATCAATGAACTTCAATGATAAAATGTTCTCAAACCTCTCATAGTCGATTGGCTTATGGACCGTCACTAAAAATGAACAAAAATCCGAAATATAGTATCAATGGTTTACTATAATTTTCTTGAAATTTTAGCATTAAAGATGGCGCAAGTAAAACTTGAACGGACAATGCAATGTTCATGAACAATTTTTTAGTCATATGAAACACATCAAATATTCAGCCGTAATGACTTCATCAGACTACCTTCCATGTTCAAAATATATAATAAAACAGAACAACAATAAAAATAGAAAAAAGAAGAAAGCAACATACACATGGACCGGCCACGGATATGTTCTTAAGTATTATCCTCATCATTACATGATTTATTTGACTACTTTTCGCATTCGAAATATGCCGCACAACAAAATAATCAGCAACAAAGAGAAGAAGAAAAAGAAGAAAGAAGCATGGATACAAACCAGCCATGGATGTGTTTTTTGGCATCTTCTTGCACCCCTTTCTCTTGCGAAACAGCCAAATGCTGAAGATGCAGAGCACGATCCACAGCATGGCGCCCACTATGCCGATGAGCGTCGCGATGAACCACTGCTCTCGCACTATGTTCTGCTTCATGCTCCCCATCTGCTGGCCTGCACGAGAGCATCAGTTGCGTGCAGTGCGCATACACGCGGCATAGAAAAAGAAATCAGTAAAATTAATTCTTTCATTAAATGAGTTTATATTCGCAATCAATTCCGTGTCATATCTCATAAATGTAATTGTTTTATTGATTTGTTATTGGTAGATATGCGCTAGTTATATTCGTTAGCCGTGGTCAGATATTGGCTCCAGTTCAGGCCACTGACAAAATCTATCATCATTTTCGTTATTTTTAGTTTATTATGATCAGAATTTTTGAACTTTATCCTAATGCGCTAAAGGCAGGAATGTTTTTACCGCCGGATGCCCTTCCTGTCACTAATCAGAATAATAAATTATCTTTGACGCAGATTATCAGCTCAATAGTAATGAATAGTAGTAACTCTCCTATCCCACATAACAGCACATTAAGCAAAGAAAACGACACAAAAAGAATCCGTTTTGGTCCATCTTTATTCAGTAAGCTCATGGCGCAAGCTCACCGACAAGGAGCTGTTCACTTCGCACGCTCTCGCCCATCCGGTTCCATGCGGTCATCTGTACGTGATAGGTGGCGTCCTTGATGACGTCATGAATGTAGACCGAGTCCATTGACGCGTTAACTGGGATCTCGCGGTTCAGCTTCGCCTCCGGTCCAATCAGATAGATCTACGCAGGCATAATTAGTGGATTAAAACTAAAGTCCAATTGACGCAAGGTTAACTCTTTGATTGTTCACACAATTCGTCTAAATGATAAATTGTGTATTTCCCGCAAAGCAAATCAATAATGGCAGGAGTTCAAAATGAATGCAAAGTGAATTTTAAATCAGAAGTCATCAGTATATTCTAAATGCGAACGCTGAACATCAAAAAGTTAAATATTGATATCTCCACTAACACACCGTGTTGAAAAAACAACGCTTTATAGCGTGTTGTAAACACGAATATATTTTTTAACTCTTCAATAAGCTCAATAGACAATAGTAGAACACCTGGCTCTACATTCTAACAAGAAAAAATAATTCTCTAGGCCCAAAAAAGCATGGCTTGATTACAATTACAATGCATTGAACAGTTATAAATGACTCGATAGCATCACTGGACATTTGCGCAGTGTTGATCCCAGTGTCATCACCTCCCCTACAATCGCAATTCTTCAAATATTGAGCTTATTACAGAAACCAATTATAATGAAAAATACGAATTAGTCTAAGCAGTGGGCTGTGCCAGGTTCAATTATTTGATTTGCCTCTGATAAAGTTACGTTAAGGTCAAGTGGTCACCTTAAATCCTTTGAGAATGCCGTTGATGTGACGTTTAGCGGGTCGCTCCCAGCTCACATACAGCGTGCTGTTATCCACCATATGCGCCCGTATGTTCTCCGGCGGCGCAGATGGCGCTACAGTATGCAAAACTATTAGTACACAATAAAAAAGCTCATTTAATAAGCATAAAATCTAAATTTTTTCCCTGGCACTTCAATCCTTTGCCAAAGAGTATTATATTATTTCAAATTACATCATTACACGGGCCTACCCGGGTTAGGAGATTTTATTTCCGAGATTTTCCTGAACGGAGGTGCGCTAGAGAAAGATATGAGGGGACACCGTCTAATCTATTATGTACGGTGTTTTGTGTCACTATAATATTATTAATAAATTAAGAATATGGCATACGGTATATGGCAATGGCGGTAATACGGCAATATAGCGGTATATGGCGGTAATACGGCAATATAGCGGTATATGGCGGTAATACGGCAATATGGTATAGCAAACCTAGAAAGCGCCAAACACCTTTTAACACAGCACAATCAGCATATATAAACTACATAATAATACATTATTTATTCCGTTCTCGACATTTCTAACACGGGCAGCAACAGTTAAACGCGGACAAATATAATCTAATTCATCCGCTGACTGCCCACCTTCCTCGAGAGTCCTGACCCGCACCGCGTTGCTTTCCTGTCCTATCACCGTGTGATAGAACGGCTGTACATTAATCTCGTACGCCGTGTTTCTCTCCAAATTTGCCAGGGTGTACTGGGTGGTTCGCGCCCCCTGGATAGTCTCGACCACAAATTCGCCTCCCGTCGGCGGCGACCCTCCCGGGTGCTTGTGGCTGCGAGACGAAGCCGCGGGGGGTGGGGGGGCTCGGTCGTCTAATAAAATTTCGTCGGTGGCCCCACCTGGTGGCGAAATGGGGCGGTAGCGGATGTGGAAGCCTTCTATGAATTGCTGATGGCATCAGAAACAAAATAGCAAAGAATTAATATTAAATACGTTAACATCAATACAAAGAACTGCACTTATAAAAGCCAATAACATGTGACTTATAACTCGATGCACTCTACATTGAAGCCAATTATATGACTTAAACTCGATGCACTCTACATAAGAAACAATAGAACATAATTTGTAACTCAACTGATGCACTCAACATAGGAACCAGTAACATATGACTTATAACTCGATGCACTCTGCAATAGGAGCCAATGACAATGGACTTCTAACTCGCTAAATTTGCATTCATTTGACATCTTATATCTTTATGCAGAGTTTAATGTAAGCATAAAGCATCTCTCAAAGAAACACAGCATAAGCCTAAATTCGACATAATATGTTAAATTCTAGCGACTGGGACAATTGACAATAATTTTTTTGAAAAAGCAGCTCAAGCGCAAGCTAATCAGATAAAATCTTGGCAATGCCTGCGTCATGCACTGCTGACATTTAAAGCGAATGGAATCGTATTTGCAGAAGTCGCATAGTAAATTGTGAAATTGTAATACAGTTTCTTATTTTTAAGCACTGCCGCGCAATGCTATTTCCACTACTGACGTGGGATCGCTTGATCTCCCAGGAGAGCTTGACCGCGGTGGAGCTCATTGCTTCGGCGGGGAACAGAAGGACGAGCTGGGCGGCGAGCTTCTCCGCTACCAAGCCGAGATCGAGCATCGGCGACGCCATCTTGGACCCGCCCGGACTAACTCCTGCGAGGGGGCGACCGATCGCAAATTAGTTAATAAAGACTCACGCAAAGATTTTGTTCTTAAATTGTGTGACTTAAATTAAAACTTATTGTGACTACAAAACTTAAAGAGGTTTTAAGTTAAAAGATGCAATCCATACAGAAATTGAAGATCCATAGATAAACTGAATATCAAAATCAATATCTACAGATATCAATATTCCAAAATAAGCCAAGCTAACTGTAGTTTACTCGGCCTGCAAGTCAAGCGTTCCTGCCTGATTATGATAGGATGGGGTGAAAAAAGATAAAAGAAAATAATCACAAAGTCAAGAAATCATATAAAATTTATTCTTTTGGATGGAGGACGAACCTGACGAACCTCCAACATTATTAAACATCACCTTTGTATGTTACTCTGTGGCAAAAAATTGCGGTCTGCTGGCAGATGTAGGTCAAGGCTTGTCCCAAAATTAAAACCGATTACATTATGACTGTTAAATCACTAATATGAAACAGATCTGCTATATGACAGAAGAAAGCTCTAAAAGAAAAGAAAACAGCTGAAGAACAAATCAGATCTTTGTTTTCCACTTTTAAAATGACTATAGCGGAACCTAATGATCAGGATGAAGACTGCTGGGCTAAGACAAAATTGTGGTTAAGCAAAGTTAAAGTGGAAACCTTTAGTGCGAATGGGTGGAGTGACAGGACTCGGAAAGCTGAGTCCGTGTGAGTTTTGCGCGCGCACGAGGAACATGTAAGCCGTGTCCTGCCGCAAGCCACGCAGCGTGTACATCTGATCCGTGATGTCACCCGACGCTATGTTCCACCCCTGCGCCCACGCACAATTAAATTATTTTTTACAGCTAAATTTTAGATTTCAAATTTGAATGCAAACATATACACAATGTTCCAAAAAAAACCGAAAACGCACGCATGGTTCTGGTTGTGTACCTTCGTTAATAATGAATGAATGAAATTTTAACCTGTTTTGCTCGAACAGTAAAGGCAGACATCTATAAGCTCTCAAAATTCGGTATTTCAAGGTGTCTGTCATTAGCATTAGCACGAGGGCGCAGAGGCACGCAGACGTGCTACAGCCACGCTGCGTTATCGATAAAACACTCAGTGAATTCGTTCAACATTCTATTACTTACACAGTTACACTGCAGAATTATTCTGCTCTGGAGTGCATCTCTTTCTTAATCATGGATTCGCACAAGTGTCTTGCAGCTTCAACCAAATTTAATAGTAAGGGCTGTATTGCATGGCTGATGACAAGGTTGTTGACGGTATGAATTAAAGCTTAGAGTGTCCTTTATCAGCTGCAGCACAGCCTTGAGTGAGCGGTGTATTAGCGGAGCGTTCACAATAGCCTACAATATGCTGCTACAATTTCACATGAAATGTGTTCAGTAAAACTTCATTGTTAATCTCTGTAAATTTCATAGAAATATCTGGCATATTGGCAATCTCACTTTGTGTAGCGACAGAGGCTCCGGTTTTTCTAGAACACTGTGTACTAGCAAGCAGTTTGCAGCATTCACATTTTAATTTTAAACTCGATATTTAAAATCACAAATTTAAACGATGGGCTCTAGTCTGTCAGAAAATAACCCAAATTTGAAGATGGTGCAGATTGGTACACGTTCTCTTTAGTTCAGGATACCAACTTATAACTGAGTGGTTGCTACCTGGCTCTAATGATTTGTCTTCAAATACGGTACCGTGCTAGACTTTTTTGGGCAACAAAATATTTGATACGTTGGACGATGCTGAAATTGCTGATAACAAACTAAATGTTTAAAAACAAACCAAATTTGTAACAAATCTAACAGCAATATTGGTATAACTGGCAAAGTATTCATTTAATTCTGAGATTCACCATAACAACACACGTATAATGAAGAAATATATGCGAATCGACAATACAGAACAGGTGGCGAATCATTGGAAGAGATAATACCGAAAAAAAAGAAAAAGAAGAAGACGCACCTCGCCGGTCTCATGGCTGAAGTACTCCACTGTATACGCGTGCACCGGTGACGCACCGTGATTGGTGTTTGTGCGCCATGTCAGGTGCACGCTAGTCTCTGTCACGTCCGATATTGACGGCTTCGTTGGCGGCCCGGGGAACGTCGACGGCTCTGGGGTCCGGTGGAATATGATCGCCGGATTGGTCGGGGTCTCGACCAATAGCGCGGCGCTCCATGCCGTCTCGCCCGTCTCGGAGACAGCCTTGCACGTGTACATGCCCGTGTCCATCTTGCGCAGGTCTGCAGCGTTTATGCAAATTGATATGCAAGTGAGGCGAAGGATTATTTTGCAGTTCAGATCATCAATTTACATATGCGTGAGGATAAAAAAAAAGATCTGAAAAGTCTACCAGTTTATTTGCAGGGCTAGGTGCCTAGCATTGTTTTCAATAGCCTGGATGCTATACTTTGTGTGTATTCTTTGAGATTTATCTCTATTTAAATTCATAATGAATTTTGTCCACAATTCTGGAGGCATCGATCTGCATTCTGCAGCATGCCAATAGATAATATTACAGTCAGCTCAGTGGCATGAAGCAAATCCTATCATCTGTCACACGCTGAAGGAACACTTGCAAAACTGTGCGGTGTGCGGGCAATAAATGCGATTCAACTCATTATCATTGCAATTAATCAAGAGGTAATCAAACCAAAAGCGTAAAAAGCACAAACAGCTCTTAACGTTGACAATTGATAGAAAAATGCCGTTAATATTTTTTGCCCACAGTGGGACACAGCCCACACCGAAATTTAATACACAAAATATTTCATTCGTAGCTGAGCCAACCTGAGATCTGGAGGGTGCCTGAGTCCAGGAGGGTGTAGCGGGGGTCCTTTAGGGGCATGACGCGCCCACTGCGGTACCAGCGCACGGAGGGGGGGGGCTCCCCGCTGGCCGCGCACTGAAGCAGCGCAACCGAGTTGATGGGGAGTGTCTGGTTCTGAGGACCCTGGTGGATGATGGGCGGGGGGCGCGGGTCAAACTCTGAAAATGGAGCAAAGCTAGTTTTAGATTATATGTTGTTGGAGATCCTCCATGAATGGGTTATAAAGTAGCTTGAAAAAGTCGTGTTGGGAGACCGGACACGACACGGAAAAGCTTGACAGAGAAGGATATGAAAGTTAGAAAATTAAGACGTGGCTATGCGACGGATAGGATAAAGAGGAGGGCAGGTGTCCATGCATCATAGGACTATAGTAGTCATAGAAGAAATGGCAGAAGTCGAGCTGCTCAGAGCTGCTTTAAGCAGCTCTGAGCAGCACTGAGCTGCTCTGAGCTGCTCAAGCAGCTCTGAGCAGCTTTAAGCTGCTCTGTGCTGAATTATTGTTATTATTATTGGAGCTATTATTGGCGGTTCTAAAATAGATGTGAGACTATTCAAATAACTCTTGATTGAAAAATTGGCCCTTAGAGGCGTCTTGATTCCTTTGTTGAGCAGGCACCGAATAGATATGATCAACTTTGCGCAAAATAGAACCTACTGTCTCGATACACTTTGCCAAACTTCCTTAGACATCTTAAATGTCTTTTTGCATTTAAAAAGCATTAAAATTCACCAATTTTGAATGCATCGTAACTTGTAAAAGCATTGTTTCTGCACGCCAAGAGAAAGCGATAATAAGATCAGGACAAGTTATTTGATTGGATGATGATAAATTCTGCTTAGATAAGTAAAATTGGCAGCAAACCTTTAACGTCCAGCTTAGCCTTGGCGTAGGCTGTCCCCGCAATGTTCAGCCCCTTGCAGATATACTCCCCCGCGTCGTCCTTATGCACGGGCTCTATGACCAGAGTCCCGTCCTCCGACACAGTGAGCCGACCGTGGTCTTGGTTGGGAAACATCAGCGTCTGAGCGGAGATATAATGCAGCAAGTCTCAATGATGTTCTGTTTTTTGTAGTTTAGCGACCGTGTGTAGCACAAAGACTATATATGTGGTGCCTATCAACGCGCATTAATAATCCAAGGTAAAGAAAAAGAATGCGAAAAATTCTCGTTAGCTTTTACAAATCGGACCGCAATTTATTAAAGCAAATGCGCATAACGCGTTAACGGCGAGCGTGAATAATGAATACACAGTCCAAGCGTATCCCACAACGCAGACACGAATTTAAGTCTAAGAGTGTTTACAATAACTACAAAAAATTACAATAATGCGACACGAAGCTCAATATAAAGCTGCAATCAAATAGCACATCTATCACATATGATTAGCAATATCCAAATATCTATAATGTATTTGTATTTGCTGCTAAAATAATATCAGAGTTTAGATGTTGTACTTCGTTGACGCGGACAGAGTTATTCAGCCGTCGTACCTGGCTGGACTCTTTGTTCCAGAACACGGCTGGAGGGGGGTTCCCCGTGACCTCGCAGCGAAACATCGCGCGTCGACCGACCCCCACTACCTTGTCCCGAGGGGTCACGACGAACGACGGCTGGGCTGCGCGCATAAAACAATACGATTACATTAACAATAGCAAATAGCGACTTATAAAATAAAAAAATCATTATATTCGTCAGCAGAATATTATTGTCAAATGCAATGAAATCAAAAACTGAATATCAAAGCATCTTATGCTGATGTTGATAATCAATGTGCTTAACCATTACATCAAGATGCTGAGCCTTATTTCTGCAGGCCAAGAGCTGTATCTAAAACAGAAGCAACATATAAAAATCGGAGAGATGCGACTAATGATGCATGCTATTTCACAAATGATAGATTCCATTAGTTTACTTGGTTCACTTCGTCAACACAATTGACTAAAACAGCAATGTCAGAGCAATTGACAAAGTTATTAATTTCACCGAAAATATACACCACGCCATTGCAAGAAGAAGCGATAAAAAGAAAAACTAAGCAATTTGTCGTACAGTGTACGGTGAGCTTCGCCTCTGCCTCCTGAGACCCGACGGAGTTCTCCGCGCGACACACGTAGACGCCTTCGTCGGACTGGCGCGCTCGCTCGATCTTTAGGCTCCGATCCTCCAGGATGTGCAGCCTGGAAAATGATCACGATATTCAAGCAAATTTGTTTTCAAATTTACTGTTCCAGTTTATGTGATTAAAACAGTAGAAAGCGTGCAAAATAGCGTGGCAACGCAAGAAAAGAAACGCATTCATGCATTGGCCTTTACTTAGCACTTCGGCAGTTGAGGTCAAGTTAATTACAACTTTGCAAACAAATTTGAGTAAATAGTGCAAATTGATAATGCAAAAAACATTGTTTTTTCATATTTGAGGCTAATTCTTGTAAATAAATATTTAATTCACACTGGACTATATTTAGATTCCAAATGACAAGGTCAAAGATACGATACATCTATAGAGGCTTGACTAATAGCTATTTTAATACAAAAAGCCTCAGAAGCCTATCTCTCTTACCTGCCCTGAGGCATTTGATCTTCCACCTTCTTCCAGATGATCGTAGGCTCGGGGTCTCCGATCGCTCGACACTGGAAGAATACGGCAGAGTTCTCCTGAACAAGAACGTCCTTCGGCCCTTCCACGATCCGCGGTTTTTCTATATAATCAGCAGAAATGAGCTTGTAAGTCAAGCGTTAATTAACATTTAAAATGGGTAAATTCAACATATACACATGAACAATACAAGCAATGATATATCATTATCGTTTTTGACGTCCATTCTTATGCGCTACAGGCAAGCCCATAGCGCCGTGTCCATGTTAACACAGGTTAGACGTTTATATTGGAGCTGGGTTTTAATGGCCAGATGACCTTCCTGTCGCCAACCACAACAATAAATTACTCTGGACGATGATTATCAGCCGGCGACACTTGTGTGTTTAACAGTCTTGCTGAAGGGCCTGTAACGGCATGGTTTCATAGTTGCCGGCGCCGGGACTCGAACCCAGGTCCTCTGGACTCGAAGTCCAACACCTTAACCACTACACCACCGCGCCTCGCTTTGATACGTATCAAATAAATAAAAACTTGCACCCAAATTACCAGGAGATCATAAATTTAAAAATATTTACACAGCAATTTAGTCAGTGCCTAAATTCAAGGCATGATACTCCAAATTCTTTTCACACATAATTCGCATACAAATCGCAAATAATGCACGTATAATTTAGTTACCCGCATATAATTTACATATATTTTGCGGAATGTGTCCTACAAGCAGAAGATCTGAGCATTGAATTTGGCAAGTCGCCGGTTCTTTCATTTTTCACAACACTCACTACATATCTTGCATTTGGCACCTGGGCAAAACGTCTAAACCTGTATGAAAACATGGACAAACATTAACAGAAAAAACTAAAGAAAATGCAGTGGTTAGTATCCTCTTAAGATAATCTTAAGACTAAGATTTCAATAAGAACTGATGACTTTTCGAATGAGGCTTCTGATTATTAGGATGCTAGGTCTCACCCCTGACAGCGAGCCGTGCCGGGGCGCTCTCCTTCTCCCCACCGATATTATACGCGATGCACACGTAGTGCCCTGCGTCATCCTTGCGCGCCTCGCGTATCCTCAGGCTCCCCGTTTCCGTGATCTGAATCCCGTCCGTCGGCTTGACGGGGTCGCTGTCCTTGCGCCAGCGGATGCGTGGCTCCGGCTCTCCCTTCGGCGACCGACACTCGAGGAGGGCTTCAGATCCGACCGCGACCTCCGTGTGGCGCGGCTGCTCGCGGAACTCTCCACCAAGCACTGTGACGCATCACAACTAACATCTAATAACTGTTATCTAAATCTATTATCCACACCGTGATTCAGGAAAACGGGAACCAGTAGAATGATCATCATTACTCAAACAATCGAATGTTGTCAATCGATTTACATGAAACTTTTAACGTCGTAGGCCTATGGCATTGCACCGCTGCTCGTTAAATATTTATCTTGATTTTCTATAAGGAAATGAAGATAAGTATTTAACGAGCAGCAGTACAATACCATTTTTCTACTTTTCTTCGCTTTTAATCATATCAGCGCATCGTGGATGAGTGGAAAAAGCCCCATAACAACCCATTGTCAGGCAACAGTTCACAAATATCGCAATAAAATAGTCAGACCATTGTAGATCACAAGCGAGGAACTTAGACAATCGAAAGAAAAATTGCACTGTTTTCTCAGAATTCTTTTGACCATAACCGTGACCCATTCACGGAGCATCCTCTTATAACGATAACAACGGCGGGTAACGCCCTGTATTATTGCACTGGACACCGTGATCACAGCGGTAGATTATCCTCCACACCAGAGTTCCATCTGATCCGGGTAGCGCTTTAACATAAACCCATACCAGAAAAAACACAGCCTTCGGTGCGATTAGCAAAACGTGTCAAAATGCACTATCAACGCTATTAAAGTTGCTCTAGCGTATAGCCTATAGTAGATTTTGCAATAAAAGTGAAATGCGAGGGAATAAATGTCAATATTCATCCTTACAACATAAGATTCATCTTCACAAAATATTTCAGTTTTTACATGTTTACCTTCATGCTGGCTAACTCTAAAAATGGTAGAGTAATGGATTTATAAAATTAATACCGGATTGGAAAAAGGAAAAAACTAAAATTCTCAGTTTTTTTGCTTTTTATTTGGCATTCACAGCGACCTCATGAATATTTATTATGATAGGCTATGTTTCTTCTTCGTATAGGTGTATGTCGAAGCATCCGGTACGTTCAGAGTTCTATGCGATCCGGGAAGCCACACAACCGCCACAGCCAGGACGCCGGACTGACTAGACTGATATGCTGGGAACTGCGCGGCTAGCGCCAGCTCTGCTCCCGTTTCAACACTGTGTCATGGCAGGGGCGCCGAAATGAATTGAGAGCAGGGGGGGACAAAATATGTGAAAATGGCACTAATAAGCTTTCGCTAACAGCCTATTACAACTAAGTATCAGTGTTGTAACAGCAGGAGCTGCATGCGGTACTGTAAAACGTGAAACTTTCGCATGAATGTCATTTTTGTTAATTTCGCGAATCAGAAAAACTCGTGTTTACAAATTACCTGTGCGAAAATGAAGGCGCAGTAGCTATATAGTAATGGGCAGGCCTCAATTACTTGAAAATTAAGTGCAGCAAAATTTGTTGCAGACGGTGAAAATAAACCAGAGCTACAATTTGATGTTTAAAAATTTAGTATACACTTAAACTTCTCTACTGCACTCCACCCTAATGGACGATTATTTGCTGGGCTGACGAAATTAAGCACCTTTGCCAAGGGACTCAAAATCTTTAAAAATTCAACGTTGTTGAATATGGGTATTGCCAAATATTGCAATCAGCAGTCGTGGCTTGAAATTCAAATCTTTTTTTTTCAAGCTGATTACAAATCACATCACAGGAAACGAAACAAGGGCGGGGCTCAAAACTTTGGACGGCAGTATGTCGAAGCGCTGAATGCAAATGTCTCAGAATTTTAGGCCCACCGCAGCAAACGAAACTTCAATAAAATGGCACATTTTTCAATTGTATCACTGCTCAATTTGTCCCTCTTTGAAAAGAGAAGGTGGGAGGTAATTGTTCCTCATGGCCTCTCTTCCGGCACCCCTTTGCAGTACGATGGCCGCACCGGCATTTCATTAGACTTGTAAATTCAGGCGAAGGGTCAGTTTGCTGGCTCGGCAAGATTTCACAGTAATCGGATCAGCGGGTGGGAAACCAACAGAAGACTGTTAATAGGGTGCGGGTCAGTGATGTCGATGTTTATGATATATCACTAGATATAGGGAAATTTCAGTGATCGAGGGATCCGAGTTTGAACGCAATTCCCAGATATCTGGGGATTTTTTTTTACAGAATGGCGCATTTCGTAATGGGAGCTTGGGATATATTTGGCAAAAAATGTCAACCAGAGATATTTGTGGATGAGATGCCCAGAATCTAGGGATGTACAACTTTGGTTCGATGGTATCTCTGGTGCGGGGTGTGAGAGGAAGGAAGGGGATGACGGGGAGATGTGAAGCCGTGCACGTTGACAGAATACCAAGTGGAGCGTGGAAGGCTGTGCCTTCACCTACGGCTGTGACTGGTGGTTGTGTAGGCATTCGCGAGACTGGATAAAGGATAAATCAATGCCATAAAGGTACCTTTATATCACGTCTTGCCAGCAGATTCCAGACTCGGCGACATCTTGCGGAATGAGCCATCTTACCGGAAGATGCCATGAACTAACGGCCGTCTTGCTAGAAGGCAAGGCTTCGGGATATCCTAGGCGTACGCTTGCACTTTTGAAATTAAGTTATAAATAATCATTACAGAATTCATCAGTAGCTGTAGCTATAACACCTGATACTGAGTTTGGTAATTGATACGTGGTCATTGATACCTACATTGACTCTTGTAAAAAGACGTTCTCATGTATGTATGTATACTACTGCACTAATTGTAAGGCACAAAAAATATGTCATGCAAACGGAATTGGAAAAAACTGCATTTGCTTGAATCGTAGGTGCGGAAAATTCATTTGTATTTCATGGTTAATATTATCATACATTTTAAACCTCAGCATTTAATATATTTATGTCGCCTATACTAATACCTATAATAATACAGCTTATATTTATACCGTAATTATGGTAAACGTGTTACTGCAACAAATTTAGCAAAAATTGCACACCAGAGCGGACCGCTTCAAACAATATCAGATCACAGAGATCTTATATCCAGGCCGCACTGACTCTGTAATTGCTAAATTGCTGCGTGCCTAGAATCCTCCAAACACCACCTCGTTTACAACACACAGCATTCGCTATCAGGTGCAAGCCTCACAGCCACTGCTTAATTCTAATCTGCACCAGTGATGCCACTGCCATGGAAATTTCACTAGATTTAGGGATATTTAAGTGATTTTGGGATCAGATTTCACACGAAATCTCACGATATCTGAGGATATTTTGAAGAAAATGATGCATTTTATAATTAGGAAGCTGAAGATATTTTTATCAAAGAATGCAATCGAGGGATATGTTCTTGCGAAGATACCCAGAATCTACGAATATTCCGTTTTGATTCAATCGTATCACTGCTCTGCACCACGCCATCACTGACCGAGAATTTTACAGCCGGTAAATCAACGGCGTGCCCGGCAGCGGTCACTGGTTTAGTGCGGGGGAAAGGAACAGCGAGGCAGATTTAAGACAATATTTAGTATCCCCTGGACAGTATCGCAGTGATGGGGTTCTATAATGATATTGACATACACGTGTGGGCTAGCACCTTGAGGACATGACACCAACACGGCGCGTAAATACGGTCCAAATAGCCATTGTACGTAGCAGTCTCAGTTATCCCAGCAAGTTAACACTCTGGGTCAAATTACCAAACTGGCAACGTGTTCAAATTTCCAACCGCATCCGCGCAGTCCCTGCCCATCGCAACCAAACTAAACGCATTAGCTATTGTTACCGGTGCATTTGCGGGAGCCTTAATTATTAGATTACCGACTCCATTCCCACACCATTTTACAACAGCGATCAATCAGCATCTGGAAGCAGCGAAATGACCCGAGCGCATCGGACCGACCCAAACTGCCCAGAGGTCAGCTGGTCAGCGGGTTCTGAGAAGTAAAGGGTTGACCGGGCCACGGTCCAGCGAACACGGGCCTCCGCCCCCACAGTGGGGTGTGAGGGGCAGGGGTGATAGAGATTTGACCCGCCTGCAGTTGGGAAATTGTGCTATTTTTAGCGTTTGTTTTTCTTTCAGGCTTACCGTTTACGTTAGGGTTAGGTTCGGGTTAGGTATACTATAGATTTCACTAATTGCTTTTGGGGTTAAGTTTAGGTCAGGTTGTGTCCAGCATGAATTTGATCAACACACACACACATACGCGCCTTTTTTGATCAACACACACACACATACGCGCCTTTTTTGATCAACACACACACACATACGCGTCTTTTTTGATCAACACACACACACATACGCGCCTTTTTTGATCAACACACACACACATACGCGTCTTTTTTGATCAACACACACACACATACGCGCCTTTTTTGATCAACACACACACACACGCACCTTTTTTGATCAACACACACACACATGCGCGCCTGTTTTGGCCGCATTCAGCTCTTACGCAGTGGTAGGCTATTTGCAGCCACGGACACCCGCCCTCCACTTTACCCTATCCGTCGCATCCTCACGTTTTAAACCATTAGCTTTCATATCCTTCTCTCTCAAGCTTTCCGCATTGTTTCCGGTCTCCCCATACATCTTTTCCCAGCTACCTCATAATCCATACATTTCTGCACCCAATCATCCGGCTCTTTTCTCTATAAATGAATGAATTTGATAAAAATCTAAAATAGAACGATTTCTCTGTTGCGCGCGGGTTGATCAGTTTTCAGTCGGGATGGGATCATGGTCCTAGATCCCACAGCGGCAGCCGCCATCGCCTGATTAATTGAGTCCCAGTATCCATGACAACCGGCAGGGACGCGTCAACCGTGGCCGTGGAAAGAATACATTAAGAAAACACTTTGGCCAGCACATATCTCTCATCATCACTCACTGACTGCAGGGGCTGGGCTACATTGCGACAAACGTGAATGGAAATGGATTAGCAAAAGTTTTAGAATAAATTATCAATTTGGCGCCTCCACATTGAGGTAATAATACCAACAAGAGCAACAAAAACTAAATGTATAGACCAGTCACAGTTCAAGGGTGTGGGAATTTTCTCAAACGCGCAGTTAATTGATAACGGAAAAAAACCGTCTAATATTTGCTGCGGTTGGTTGTCTTCAGATAAAACAAACTATGTTAATGTATATCATTTAAATGCACAACGTTTAAATGAATAATAAACACGTGTATGTGGCGAAAGCTCAGAATAGATCACGATGGAGCACGACATAAACAGCATAGAGTTAAAAATGCTAGGCTATATATCCAATCTGTAATGATTGCATCACATATGATATTATTATGAGGTATTTGCGACATAGTTATTTTGTATGGAATAAACTTTTCACCTCATAACAATTCTCTTCCAAAAACCGTCAACAGCATTAATACCTTCTGCAGAAAACATCAATCGCCCCCTATTGAGCAATGTCGTTGACGATTCAGAGCCCCAGAGGAACTGGGACAATTCAGTTACCTTACATGCACCCCCCCTCCCTATAGATCTGACTGAAGTGCTAAGATCTCACCTCCCCATTCTCCCCACGGTCTGAGTGAAGTACAAAGATCCGACTCATGCCAGACCGTGTATGAGTGAGTGCCGAGTTATCTAAACATTGAATTGGACCGGTCGGGTCAAGCAGTCCAGGATAGTGGACTTCATCAGTATTCTGCTAGAGTACTCTCATCGATTGAACCTAGAAGCCACCACCGTGTCTGTTGCTTATAATATATATTCATTTTCTTGCTATTATTAAGGTGAAACCAATCCCGTCTTCATTATCTCAATTTATTTAATATCTTTTTAAAAATCTTTCATCTCAATTTTTTTTAATCCATACATAGTTTTGCTACACTTTTAGGTTACAGACAGTAGTCGTAGACTGGTAGGCATCCTAGGAAAACTTGCAGCCGACAAATCTAAGCCACCATTGCAAAGGGTGCACGAAGTGACTCAAAATCCTTGCGCAGCCGAGATTCGAATCGACAACTGCTCGTATTCGCAATCCGAGACCAGCGACATGACCGTTTGGCCAAAATAGTTTAATAAAGAGGTAATTAAACAAACAAAAAGTCCAGCGACTTAGACAACCCAGTCAGAGCGCTGAAACTATTTTCATAGTTCGATGAAGAGATAAAAGACGAAAAGCGCAAAAAGCGCGTACCGGCGATCTCGAGCGTAGCGTTACGACTGACGACGCTGACGCGCGTCTCAGGGTTTGTCGCCTCGCAGTAGTATACTCCTACGTCGGGCTTGCTGTTCTTGTTGTGAATGATGCGCAGGAAGAAGAGCTGCCCACTAGGAAGTAGCATACGGTGGGAGGCTGGGTTCTCATTGGCCGTGATCACCTGCGCGGGGCAACGAGGGACAACTAAATAGATGAGATCGACCATTGCTATAAACAGAAAATCTCAAAAAGACAACGATTCCAAAGTTCAACATTAAAAAGTATGTCAAGTAGTAAGCTGGAGCTGGCGAAAAATGGAAATTTCAACAAATCCAGGCGTGTCAGTACCGTACTACTAACCGTTGTGTTAGTGGGTTAGATCCAAAAGGACTATTCAAGTCATTAGTTTTGTAAAGCGAGCAGAATATCATACAAATAGGGTAAGAAACTATATAAAAGTGAAGATTTCCCGATTCGAAACTGCTGCTCTAAAGTGCGTTTTTAGTAAGTCTTTACTAAGTCTTAAGCACGTGAAGTTACTATTAGATTTACATGTGATAAAATATATGTAACATGTTTGATAAATGATTGATAAGTACATATCAATCGGCCAAGCAGAAGTCCAGGCAACTGTAAAACCATGCATTACAAGCCCTTCAGCAAGACAGTTAAACACACAAGTGTCGCTAGCTGCTAACCACGTGCCAGAAATTTATTTTGTTGGCGTCAGGAAGAGCATCCGGCTGCAAAAACCTAGCTCCATGTGTCAGTCTTCACCAGGGCACAAACCACCTAACCTTCTGTGAAAAACTAAAAAGGCGATTAGTTAGTTAGTATATATTACCTGTTGCCCGTTGCGGTACCACGTGATGACGGGGGCAGGCTCCCCCTCAGCCTTGCAGTTCAAGGTCGCCGGCTCGTTCTTGGCGACAAACTGATCTTCAGGGTGCTCGACGATACGCGGGTTGGTGATCTGCTGCAGGCCTGCGGCGAGGGCAAGAACAGGAACAAGATGAGAGCAGAGAACTGGAAACAAGAATTAAAATAAGAATAGAACTGGGAATAAAATAAAAACAGAGCACTGGAAAGAAGAATAGGAACAAAAACAGAAGAGAAACAAGATGACCACATGCAGAGAACTTGAACAAGAATAGGGACACGAATTCAACGGCAACACGGTAAGTACAGAGAACTATAAACAAAACCAGGATCAAGAATAGAACAAGAGCAAGATGGAAACTAAACTCAACATTCAGCACAGGAAATGATGATTTAAAAAAAAATTATACTACATGATGAAGCGACATAATTAGTACCTCATTGCTTTCGCTGCATTATAGCGAAGAAAAATGATGAAAAGGGCTTCAAAAGAGCGCCGTGCCAGACAGACTCGTTGAGGCTTGATGCGTGTCGAGGAGGAGGCTGGAGTGGATGCTTTGCTAATCAAAGTCGCAAAGTCGCAAAGTCTCAGTCGCAAAGTCGCAGTCGCAAAGTGCATTTAAACTAAAATATCCAACTAGGGGTTAGACAAAATTCTTGATTGTCTGTATTAGCCTATGACATCTTTTAACATCGATATGGACTTTAAATAATTACTCATTTTTATTTTATCGTTATTCTAGCGAGGCGCTGTGGTGTAGTGGTTGGACTTCCAGTCCAGAGGACCAGGGTTTGAGTCCCGGCGCCGGCAGCTATGAAACCATGCGTTACAGGCCCTTCAGCAAGGCTGTTAAACACACAAGTGCCGCTAGCTGATAATCATCGTCCAGAGTAATTTATTATTCTGGTTGGCGACAGGAAGGGCATCCGGCCGTAAAAACCCAGCTCCGATATAAATGACTAACCTGTGTTAACATGGACAAGGCGTTACAGGCTTGTTTGTAGCGCATAAGAATGGAAGTCAAAAATGATGATTTATTATAAATAAAAGAAATAAAGTTTAAATGGCAAGGCCAGTCACGTGACTCAAAGAGTTGACTATGTTACGAGCGGTAGGCCCACAGTATACAAGCTTCTCTGACGCGGCCCGGCTGAGTGGGACACTAGAGCAGGACACACGTTGTACAACAGGGATCAAAGTCTGACTGAGTGGGCACCCACCGGCGTGCATGCGCTTGTGAGAGATGAGGTGCGAGCGGTGCTTGGTGCTAAAGCCGCACAAGTCGCACAAGAAGTGTCGTGTGTCGCTGTGCGTCACCTCGTGCTGCTGTACCGCACCCTTGGACGCAAAACCGCGCCCACAATGCGCGCACACGAACTGGCGCTCGCCACCTGAACCAGCGCACAGCTGCTCAACGCGGAATTATCAATTCCGCTACAGCGCCCCATGTCAATGTAACTCATCTATCTTCATTTTATTTCAGTTTATCATTACATACATTCATAGTAATTAAATTTTTTGGTTGGTGTCGCTACACATCACAACACAACTGATATTGTTCATTTATATAAATCCATTCTCATTGACCACATGATCACATGTGCCATGGCCCATAACTGCCATGATGTCCACCGCGCCACTCACGCTATATCCCACACGATATCCGTTTACAAGCAGCGAGCCACTATGAATGTCTCAATCACTCATAAAACATAAAGGGACAAGGTAGCCCTTGAAACATTAAACTTAGAACATTTAATTTAGTGCACTAGTCGTGCACTAAATTCAACGTTTTCAAATAAATTTCAATTACAGACTACCAGTGACAGAGTCCTTGTTGGAAGTCGAGGGATGCTCAGTGACGGGCTCTTCAGTGAGGCTTGAGGCGCAACTGTCGGCAGTCTTTCTTTTGCGCCGCCTCACCCCACCTCCCTTCTGTCCCACCTCCCTCTCCCCAGCCAAAACCCCCTCCTCCCCCTGCCCCTCCTCCCCCTGCTCCCCCTCCCTGACCTCATGCTGCGCCCTAGACCGTCGTCCCCTGCTCAAAGTTTGATAGAAGATGGCCGCTGAGTCCCCTGCGGCCTGCTGCTCCCCCGTGCTGTGCTCCACGGCGCCCCCCCGGGTGCACTTAGGGCTGCGCTTGACGTTAGGGGGGGCTGCTTTCGGGTCCCGAGCGCTGCCCCGCCGGGGTCGCCCCCTCCTGCGGCGGGCAACCTTCTCCATGTGACGGCCCAGAGCTCCCTCCTTCCCCTGTCCATTTATCCGAGAGAGCACTGCCCTACTGGCGGAGCGAACCTGCCGGGGCCCCTCCCCCTCACGACGTTCACTGCTAGCCCCCGCAGGGGCTGCACCGGCTCCCTGCAACCTTGCGGCACCACGCAGCAGCGTGACGAGATCCTCACACAGTCCTTGTTCTGTCTCCGTGCCACTAGACTGCCTGCTCACTGCACGAGTCCTGCGCCCCTTTAGTCTGACCACGCCCCCTTTCAGTCTGACCATGCCCCCAGGGGCTCCATCCCAGTCACCCCCCTCCGCCCCTTCGTCAGGGAACTCCGTCTTTACCTTTGGATAGCTTCCCCAAGGTCCCTCTCCAGCTCCCCATCTCTGAAACTGCCGCAGCCCAGCCCAACTGAGCACTGCTCCTCCCAGCTCGGCCCCGCCCTGCCCCGCCCCATCGTGGAGCCTGCGCGCGTAGAGCCGCCAAGGGTCAGTGGCCCCACCGCACAGTGAGCATCCGTCGCGCCCCTCCTCGTTCCAAGAGCTGCCCCCAGCCCCTCGGGCACCCCTGGACGAAACCCGGGCTCGCCCTATGAAGAACCGACAGACCCTCGACGTGTGGCCCTCACCAGGGGGCGATGCTCCTACAGCTGCCATTGCTCGCACATCCTATCTCGAGCAGTAGGCGACGCCAAGTCTTGTGCCATGTTCGTTATTAAGAGCATGTTAGCTTATGCCGGTAGACGAACTACATTTAATTCAACTGCATTTGATCATAAAAACATAATCCGATTTTATCTCCTACAGTGGTAGGCCTAAAACTAGGCTTTTTTCTTGTCCCCCTCCCCTCCCAATTGGCAGCCCTCACAGCCAGGCGCTCAGCCACCAGTCAGTAGTGTCGATTTGTGTGACAGTATTGTCATGGTATATTATCTGGATTGTCTCGTTGAAGGTACCAACTACCCATTCACCGAGCCCGGAGGGATGATAGGCCTCTGGCAAGTCCGAGAAATTAATTTCTAATCAGCAACCCCGGTCGGGAATCGAACCCGGGTCGCCTACGTGGTAAGCGGCTACGATACCGCTACACCACCAAGA
>JAQIWG010002167.1:0-21325 GCA_034695025.1 Chamaedrilus cognettii | reverse complement strand
TAATCTAACGACAAAACTTTCTTCGTTTTGACCGAAAGGTGTGCACGCCACGACAAAACGACCGCTTCCTTCGTTTTGGCCGAAAGGTGTAATTTCACCATTAGAAGACGTATCACACGCGACACACCTTCGAGTGCACTGGTGTTCACAGCCGTTCCATCGCAATCAGTGACAACCAACTTGTCAGTCTTAATACGATCAACTTTTACTAAATAAGCAATTCTGCTATCAACACTATTATGCTCTTGGTCCTAGATACTCTAGGTCCTGTCCTAGTAATTGAGCGAAGAGAAAGAATAGATTTGTCTTTTTCTCTTGTTTCCAATATTATATTTCGATATAATTTTTAGTCTAATATACTATGAGTAAAGAGAACGAAAAACGCATCTGCAGGCATGTGTGAGGGCATTTGCAATACGATATATATTTACATGAGAATAATATCGTAAATGTAGGCACCAAAGCGTAACCCGCATGTACGATTCAAGCAAACGCTATCTTTTTCCATCCAAGTTTGCAAGAAATATTATTTAGCGCGTTCAAGGTCACATTATACATAGACACATACAACTCTCAGGGTCATTACAAACGCATCAAAAATCCTTCAAATTCTTGTCCTTTACATTCAATTGCTACATTTTTAAACAGGTTCAGAATGCCTTGCCCACTGCCGTAAACGAGTACATCGTAATATCACAACCATTACAGAGGAGTAAAAACATGCTGCAGTAGGCAAAAATACATTATGCGAACTCAACTGGCATTCGACGATATGCATTTAAGTCACATTACCATAATACACACAAAGGTACGGCTGCCAGACATCTGTTATTTGAAGGGACATCCCTTATTTGAGGCCATTTGTCCCTTGTCCCCTATGAAGGGCATAAGCGATAGAAATTGTCCTTTATTTGGGCCCTGGGCCACAGGCGTAAATTTTCATCAAGCGATTACAACAAAACTAATCTTTTGAAAGATTAGCTCTATGAAGTTCAAAATAATATATCCAGCAGACTAATCCAAGAAGCACAAATCGTTCATATCTGACTGTTACAATTGTGCATAAACGTCTGGAGAAAACTTGAGAAAATTTTGTTACACTAATGCTGCATACGCTGTGAAAAAAAAGTAATGTATAGTTTCTGCAAATTAGCGAAAAATTGAATCATGCATGCTGAATATTTAGTGTTCCTTATCTGAATGATAGAAATCTGGCAACCCTACATGGTGCGCCAATAAAATATTACCCATACTTTCATACTTTGCTTTATAATTCTCACAAAATTTATGTTATTTAACTTTCAACAGTTGTTTCCCAAGAGTTACTGTAGAACATGGAATATCAGCTGGATTTAATTTTGACAATTTGCCCCTTTGAAATTTTGCTGCACTAAATTTTCACGTTTTTGAGAGCTGCCCATTATATATATAGTGCAGCTTTATTTTCGCGAAGCAATCTTTGTGAGCGTTATTGATTCGTGAAATTCGCCAAAATTACATGCATGCAAAAATTTCATGTATTACAGTACTACAGTTCACACTTATTCCAGTGGTGCCTGCTCAAAGCTGTCTTTAAGAAAGCAGCTGTAAACACAGGGCTCGCACCGACGAGGGGGTTGAAGGATTTAAATTCCCGCCTCAATTTGCAACCCCTCCACCACAAAGAAAAAAAGCTGCCTGGGGGTGAAGTTTTGAGACTTTTCAACCCTCAGGCTTTTCATTCAAACACCCCACGCAAGTTTCCTAATTCCCCATGTTCGGTGCTTTTGAGATCGTAGGAAAGAAAAAACCGTAACATTAATTTTCTGACGTTCTTGGAATGAGATCAGTCCGTCCGACCTCCCTTTCCCGTCATAGGCTCAATCCGACACGAAAGTCTCCGTCATCATCCTTGTCCCTCCTGTCGACGGATTTTCACAGATCCTTCTACATTCTTTTCACGAAATTAGCCCACGGCCTAAATTTCCAACCCCCAAAAATTCCCACCCTCACCAAATTTTTTGCAAATGTAATCCTGTGTAAACATGAGCATTGCAGAAGCATGTGTGAAGAGTTGGAGAAAATATTTATCATTGGCCCACCAAACCCGCAGCGCACAATAAAATACATTCACGTTTTAACATTACATAAGAATAGTTGCAATTGGCAAGTCGAAAAATACTATACGTCGTTCATATCCTTAGAATATCGTCGTTCAATAAAAAACACAGGCTGACATACGAACATGACTAAACCTTATCATTTAAGCCTCTTTACCATTCTTAATAACTGAATCTTTAACATCAGTGATGAATGGTTGTTCAGAGTCACTTTTAGTTAGCTGCTTGGTGTTGCCGTTGATAGGTTGAATTTCATCGTTGGACGCTAGTGTTGAGAATTTCACACTACTTTGCTTTTCATCGCCGTTCGTGAGCAATGGTAGAGTAACCTGCCCTTTCTCCTGAAACGCCACAAAATGACATCAGTTAACCATGCACTTTCTGTTAGATTTTACTAACCAACTAGCCGCCTTTTTTGCTGTCTAATCCGTTAATGTTCATGTTTTCACGCAAGTTTAGACATTTGCGCCCTGATGAGGACTGCTGGAGCCGAGTTCTTTACGGCCGGATGCCCCTCCTGACTCCATCCGAATAAATAATTTTCTGGCATGGGGTTAGCAGCTAGCGACACTTGTGTGTTTAACGGCCTTATGCTGGATCGTACATTTTTTGCTATTTTTGCCAAATATCATCAAACTAAATAGTTCACCCACATAGAACAATATGCGTCGTCTGCTTTCGCGACTTCGCAGCACAATAATTATTGATTGAACAACAGTAAATTGAGCCAGAGCGTTTCTTTACACATTGCCAATCTTCACCACACACGAGATCTTGTACTTATTTATGACCGAGTCGAGCGACACATTGTGGGTCACTGGTTTGTCCAACACTACTTCACGTACGTAGCCGCGGTAACTCGCAACCTCGTTCATGACAGGTCATATTGACCAAGCTAATCAGGCCATAGGAAATGCGAATTCAGCAAAATTATCAGCGATGCTGAACGCCAGTGTGGCTACTCATGATCTGAAAGGAAGCAAAAATGTCCTTTTTTATTTGCTGAATAGCCACTGTTAAGCCCCACGACCGAAAAATCATTGAGTTTAACGTAGTGTGAGGGCTCAGCAATATATTTTATATCAACAAACTAAATTTTTAGATAAAAATTTGTATCACAAACAAACAAAAATTCGTCCCTGTACTGCACGCAACTATTTTAAAAGAAAAAAGATGTGTTTTCGGGATTTACAAAAGAAAAATATCCGCTTGAGAGTAAAATGATAAAAAGCCACAATCTGCCACTTTTCACAAAATTTTTTCATCCCATATTTATATGTTTTGGGTTATGTTTATTCTTAATTTTTCATTCCCACATCGATATGTTTTAGTTAGTATTTAGGCATAAGCCTTGTCCGAGAGTAATTTGAGCTTATTTAACCTAGTTTCATTTGTACTTTGCTTATCGCTGCATTGTGTCTTATTTGTGTTATTAAAGAAATATATGTGGGAAAAAGAGAATTACAACACTGCTGAATACAATGGGCCCAAGGGGTCACTACATGCTGTAAATCGAGGCACGCATGGAGATAGCGGGGGCGGGGCTTGGCCCGCGGGCTAATCCAATTACCAACTGTAAACAATCGATTGACAGGGTCATAACCTTTTCACATCCAATCACAATAATTAGCAACTATTACCCATAATTCAAATCAGCTTCCGTGTTTGGTAAAAAGATTCTTCTTTCTGCGGCATTGCGCTCTGACGCATGCGCATTCTAGGCTTGAGATTTCTGTGAATAGGCCAATGGCTCACCTGGTCTGCTGTGGTAGAAATACCCATCAGCCTGTAGATCTGGTCGAAAGTCTTGTTCTTCGTTTCGGGCAGCTTGAAGTAGAAGAAGATCCCAAACCCGACGAGTGTCGTCGTGAACACGAGGAAAGAGTATGCTTCTATGGCGCTCTGTCATGCACAGCACATAATCCACATTATGTATATATATATATTTGCCCTGTCTGTCTGTCTATATGTAAGAAATAATGCTGACTTTCGCAAGCTACATGCAGCCAAGCCCTATGGCACTCTGTCAGAAAAGCACGTGATCAACATTTTAAATGTCGTTTTTACAATTGTCATCGTGAATATCATGAATTGAAATATTCAGCAAGCCATACACAAAACTTATTATTGATTTTCACACACATCACATATTTAAAACGTTTTTAAAATAATATACAATCCAAAACAAGCCCATCTAATTTCTGCGAAAAGGGGCTTTTTATTTGTTCAGTTGCAGTTCAAACTGCAGAAGAATAACTGTCCTTGGCACAGAGTGAGAGGAAACGTGTGATGAAGATGGCGATAGAAAAAAAGAATAGAAGGCAGATGGTTCCTGATATATTCATTAGAGTTATAGTCGGCATGTACTTGCAATTCACTCATAATGTGTCTTAACGGCTGCTGCTCTGTGTCCTGTTAATACTTTTGTATTACGTTGATGTCAACTACCCTAGTGGCAAATAACAGAGTCAAACTATTCTGAGATCATTGTCAAGGGCTTAATGTCAGCGTCAGTCAGGGACGCCGGAAGGTCCCAATGGCAGGGTGGGGCAGTGAACCAACAAGGGCAATGTTAGCAGCCGCTGGTGAAGAGAAATCGCGACGGGAGGGGGGGGCGGGAGAGGAGGGGGTGCTAACAGATATTTTCCGTCACGCAACTATTAGTTACTTCTTCAACGATATTTAACTCCGACTGATTCAGCTGTTAAATGTCATGAATACGAGGCATCTTGTGTAACACAAATACATGCACCCACTGACCCGCGCCAAACATGGATTCAGCCTAAAAGGCATTTTAATGACTGACACAGAAGGGCAACCATCTGCCCACCCTGCACCCCCTAGCAAAAGGGCAGGGGGGCAAATGCTCTGCCCCCCATGTTCCAGCGTCCTGGGCTTCAGCAAAAAATACAGTTACTGACAACTGATTCAATCGTGAACATGGACGCGCATGTTACAGTTGTGATGTTTCTCAAACACGTCGGACTTCTTGCTCTCTTGCTATTATTATTGTTTTAAAAGCGGTATTGAGAAAGCTGTCTTGCCTGCATGGATGGGAAGGTGATACCGACGATGAAGTTGCACAGCCAGTTGAGGAGACCAGCAAAGGACATGGCAGGTGGACGTGGACCCTGCTTGAACAGCTCGGCGCCAATGAACTGTGGGATTGACCCTGTGCGCACAGACAGCAGACAACTTATAGAACAACCTATGAACTGTGGGATTGGGTGACAAGGTCGTGTGGTCTAGTGGTATCATCACTGGACTGCCGTGCCAGAGGTCCGGGGTTCGATCCCTGCTCAAGCTATACAAAGAATTAAATTTCTCGGCTTGTAAAAGTCTTCAAATGAGAGTGGGACTATAAACGGGTCTGGTGTCGTTGGTAACACAAACTGGCTGCCAGCGGCGAGCGGTGGGTGGAAGTCCCTTAGGCATTGCTCTAAAACAAGTACGCCGACAAGATTCACATACGAGATGTGTACCATCTATGTTATGAGCTGCGTCTATAAACAACCAGAACAAGAACAACTGTGAGATTGACCTTAAACACACAGAACAGACTATTTAAGAACAGCCTGGCAATATGAACTATGGAATTCACCCTGCACAGACAGCAAACTATTTATATACCTGTAATACGTAGTGCTACACCATACGTGTCTGTACTACAAACCAAGTGCTATACCATAAGTGTTTGTACTACACAACGAGTGTCCATACTATACACATAGTGTGATACCACCCATGTCCACACTACACACGTCGTGCTACACCGTACGCGTCCACACTACACACCGAGCCCTCGCACTACACACAGAGCGCAATACCATACGTGTCCGTACTACACACCGAGCCTGTCCATCCTACACGCCTAGTGCTACACCACACGCGCACGCCACTACACACCAAGTCCTAGAGCGAAGCCTATGACGTAGGTGATGACGCAGACGATGGACACGTAGGACAGGAAGGCGGCGCGCGCCTGCAGCGTGATGGCGATTGTGAGGCCGACCGTCGACATGACCATCACTCCCATGCCGCCCAGCAGCAGGGGGCGGCGACCTGACTTCTCCATCAGAGGCACCTGCACGCGCCAGAAAAACTCATTTCATTTCAAATCAGTTTCATATACTTTTATATGTATAAATCTTTCATTCATCATCAAGGCAGAACACAATAGAGAAATAGAACTGAAATAAACCTACAGTTGAAGTGCAAGCGACATGCAACTTGAGGTGCAAGGGCACAGTATCAGGAGATTACTTCACGTTTGTGGATCTTTGTAGTTAGGGACCGTGTGTAGTACAAAGACTATTATACAGTCCGGTTCTGTGCAAGATAGCCAGCTCTGAACCGCTCCCCCTTTTTTAGTCGCCTCTTTCGAGTTTACTTAGTTCACGAAATAGACTCAATCGTTAATAATACATGATGAGTCAAGTACTAACAACTGCGTTGATACGCGGTAGAGAAAAGCTAGTCGTGACAGTTTGTGTCCATCGAACTCGGACACACCGAGTCCGATGGCGAAGCGTTGTGGCCGAGTGGTCTAAGTCGTAGACTTCGAATTGTGAGTGTGGCAGAGAGTCGGTTCGATTCCCGGCCAGGGCAAAAGATTTTGAGTCACTTCGTGCACCCTTGGCAAAGGTGCTTAATCTTGTCAGCCCTGCAAATAATCATCCATTAGGGTGGAGTGTAGTAGAGAAATTCAAGTTCAAGTTCAAGTTTACCTTATATGATACTAACTATAACACACTACCATCAAGCCCATGCCGCCCAGCAGCACGGGGCAGCAACCAGACTTCTCCACCAGAGGCTACAACCATTCCATTCATTGTATGAATCATATGTATGGAGAAGGATGGAGAAGATCAGATGAACAGAGAAGACAACGAATGAAGAATTGTTGAGGAGAGTGGGGGAAACAAGGTCTATGATAGACTATCACTATAGTCAACAGAAAGAAAAACTGGATTGGACATGTACTGAGAAGAGAGGGATTGTTGAGGTATACGGTGGAAGGAAGAATGAAGAGCAAGAGAGGACCGGGAAGGTCATTAAACGGGACGATAGACGATCTGCTTGAAGAAGGAATCGTGTGCAGAGATGAAGAGATTGGCCGAAGATCGGCTAGGGTGGAGGGTTTGGACACCAAAGACCTGCCATTTGGCAGAGCACTGAAGAGAGAGAGAAGGAGTAACTAACATTTCAACTTCCTAGCAATAACGTAACCACTCACGACTTTTGAATAACAGAATAAAACTTCAAAGAAACAGACCGAGATGCCTGTCATGAGGAGGTTGATGACTCCTGTGCCGATGTTTGCGTACTGCACCATGTCTACTGGTATCTTCGCCTCAAGAAATATACCCGTCGAGTAGTAGAACACCTGGGCATAAAGAAATGTATCATGTGTTCAGGCAGAATCGTACAGAAATAGTTCTGAATCCGATACTCATTGCAAATAGCACATAAAATTGCGCTTAATTTCATTGAAAACAATTCGAATTGGTTCGAATTGTGTCTTTTAAGTTCATTGTTTCTTGACTTCATGATCACTCGCATTGACTTTTTACATACTTTTTATGCGAGGCGGATCTAGACAAAAAAGGCCTCGTGGTAAAAGTTTACTGGATGTTACTTGCAATGATATAAATCAAAAACACTATGGAACTGATCGAAAAAAACGCCAAGGGGCACATACACTGTACAACGTTCTGTGTCGGAGCTGTAGGCTAATTGAAAAACGCAAAGAAAAAACAGATTTGGAAAAATGAATTAATCTGATCCAAAACAGAGCAATCAAATAATTGCGTCAACTCGCTGCTATTCGCTATGTTAAAAAGTAGCGCATATGATATTGTGACAACTTAGCTTCAACTTCAACTTCTCTACTGCACTCACCCAATTGGATGATTATTTGCAGGGCTGACGAAATTAGGGCCGACTCTCTGCTACACTAGCAATGCGAAGTCCACGACTTAGACCACTCGACCACAATGCTTATTGGTACGTTTTCTAAAGCTTATAACCTTGCGCTAATCTCATCATCTATTCTTGTTATTTTCTCCCTCCCAAGGTCTTTTTCATTAGTCCGCATGTAACTGCCATTTAAAAGTCAAGTAGGGGTGTACGCCCATACAGAGATTTTGTTTCCCCTTTTGCTAAGTCCTTGTTGTTTCGCACGATTATGATATATATCTTAACTAAGGATCTCAGCAAAGCGCAATCGCGTTTTTGCGCCTTTTTTCACGTTTTTTTTATTTCCCGCATAGTTTGAGTTTTTTCTGATTTTATACATAAATCGCGTTTTTCCAATTTCCCGCAATAAATTGCCTATTTGACAATTTTTGCGCATATTTCTGTATAAAACATCAGTACCCCTAGAAAAATGCTTTTTTTAAAACTTGAAACGTTTTAGCATTTTTTCTTCAAATTTCTCGCCAATTTATTTTGCAGATTCGGCGCATGAAATCGCGTTTTCCAGATTTTCCGCATAAAAACGCGTTTTTTCCCAACCTTCCCGGATATTTTTCAAAATCTTGCAGCGTTTTCTGAGGTCATAATCATAGCCAATGTCGAACACTAACAAAGTTTGGAATAAATTAAAATTAAAAATTTGAAATGATGAATGATGAAAATAAAAAAGAAACAAAGAAAGCAAACAAGATGCGCGTACGACGTTGATGCCGGAAAGCTGCTGACTCATGGCGAGCGAGCAGAGCAGCACGAGTGGTAGGCGCAGGTCACGAGCCCGGAACAGCATAGAGAAGGTCCACTTGGGCGTGGAGCGCTGCACCTCCTGCTCGGCTCTCATCTCCTCCACGTACTCCGATACGTCCTCCTCGCCGCGGAACCGCTGCAGCGCTGGAGTAACCACCAAAGAATAGTACCGGGCAAATAATATGAATAATACCGGAGCAAAATACCGGTTGAATAATATCAAAGAATTATATCCGAGAATAATATAGATAAATAATATCAGCAGGATAATACCAGTGCATTATCATACCGGATAATTATATTGGACAATAATACCGGCGGAATAAAACCGGAGCATTATCATACCGGAGAATTGTATAGGAGAACAGTACTGGATAAATGTTGCCAGAGAATTCTATCGAAGACTAGTACAGGAGAATACCATCGGCTGAATGATACCTGAGAATTAAACCAAAGAGTAATACCGAGTGAATAATACCGAAAAACTATACAGAAGAATGATGCCGGAGAATAAACTTGAGAATAATATTATGCCTGAAAATAATATCGGGCAATAATACCGGCTGAACAACAGTGAAAAATTATACCGGAGAACATGAAGCGCAAGTCAAGTGATGGTATTTTGTGGGTTAAATGACCATCACAAAATAAGAAGATAAAGAATCATTAAACCGACCCTTAACGGCCTCGTCCTCCAGCCCTCGATTGACGAGCAGGTAGCGGGGGCTCTCAGGGAACCAGGGCAGGACGAGGAGGGACACGGTGCATGGGACGATGTAGAGGGCGAGCAGGATAGGCCAGAGGGAAGGGCGTCCTGGGGGGGCAACACAACGCTTGGGGTGAGCACAAGCAAACTGATACATAGCTGAGCAAAACAATACTATAACGTAGTATTAGAAAGGAATTTATCAAAAGAAAGAAGTCGAAAGAAATATTAAAAAGATCAAGAAGGTTGTACTAGTATTCCTGAAACAATTTGCCTGTTGACGACCCAAATGTCACTATGTTGTAATAATATAAGCTTGTTATGGAATTATGCATTATGGGATTTAAATATGATTAAAAGGCTTTTTCTCTAGTTAGCCTTTGGTAAGAGTTTGCCAATATTTACCGATCCAACTGTCACCATGGTACCAGGTAACCAAGAACCTCATTCACATGTATCCACATATCACATCGCAACAAGAACACTCGTACAAATATCGGGTCTCCTATCGATCACGGCCCCAGACAGCCCCTGACCTACCCAGACAGCCCTGCAGCGCCCTGACCTATGACATACCCAGACAGCCCTGCAGCCCCCTGAGCTATGACCTACCCAGACAGCCCTGCAGGCCCTTGACCTATGACCTGCACAGACAGCCATGCACGCCCCTGACCTATGACCTACCCAGACAGCCCTGCAGTCCCACTAACCTTTGACCTACCCAGTCAGCCCTGCAGGCCCCTGACCTACCCAGACAGCCCTGCAGGCCCCTGACCTATGACCTACCGAGACAGCCCTGCAAGCCGGCGACCTGCGCCATGAGGATGCCAAAGGTGCAGGCGAACTGGTGCAGCACGCCCATCGCGCCGCGGATGTTGACCGGGGATATCTCCGTCAGGTACATGGGCACCAGGCCGCTGCCCGCGCCTGACAACATATATTGTATATATTGTACAGGGCATCTCAAAAGTATTGACCCAACTTTGAAGGCCTATAACTTAGGCAGTTGTGCATCAACACTAAGGGTGGATTCTATAGACGTACCATTGTTCCCACCTTTACCTTTACCTTAGGTGACAATTTAACAGCAGCCATAACTGACATTCAAAGAAGCGTTTTGTTTGGTACATTAAAATTAATATAGGATATCATTAAATTAACATGACGTCATAGATTTCCAGCAAAATTATTTTTGTCCACACTGAATTTAAAGTCATTATTTCTTGAAATAAATTTGTTTTTTATTTTTTATTTTTAAACACATCGATTGCGAGTTTTTTGGAATGGCAGTTAAGAGAAGAGCTAGTTAAATTGTCCCCTTGGCTAAGCCAAAGGCAAAGATGGGAACAAAGGAACGACTACAGAATCCACTCTAGTACCCAGTATACCAAATTATTTAAAGCTAATTACATTGACTGCAAGGCTGTCAAATTCGATATATGTAGCGTTAATTGTTTTGACGAGAGAATAGTTTATCGAGAGAGTAGTTTATCGAGAGAGCAGTTTATCGAGAGAGCAGTTTATCGAGAGAGCAGTTTATCGAGAGAGTAGTTATCGAGAGAGTAGTTTATCGCAAGCAATCATCTTTTTTGCAGAACAGCTACTACCAGGCTTATGGTTGCTGCTCTAGACCAGTCAATTTCGCAAATTTTTTAATAACATTAATTTAACCTTAATTTCTTGCAGAGAACTCATTCCTAATTTGTGACGCGTAAAAAACTCACTTTTTATATTCCGTATCTTTTTTGTAAGGCGTTGCACATAATGTGTTTAAGGACAAAAATTTAAACCAATAAAAATCATGAATACGATAAGGCTACTATCAGATAGAAAGCATACATTAAGATAAAGAATTTATCACTTCAGATATTGAAGTAATTATTAGTAACAATTACTATCGCATTAACATTGCACTATTATGACCTACCTACCTACTATCAATACCTTCTTACTATCGCACTATTATGACGAAATAATTATTACTAATAATTGCTTCGTAATAATTACAAAAAAAATACTTAGTGATAAAATATGCAATATAAATGACAAACACTTAACTTGCAATTTTTTTTTTTCTTCGCAGATGACTTCAATAAAAGAATCTTTTTTTTACATATAGATGTCTATAGGGCACACAATGAAATCAACGTGTAGAATTTAATCAGTGGACCCATGCGCATAAAATCTGGAAATATCCAACAGTTCGAAACACACACACACTCGCGGTTTAGTGGACAAATTTTCCGCCTAGGCAGAGCCAGGCCATTCGCAGCCACAGGCACAAGAACCCACGCACCCTGACCGCACGGGGGGCATCGGGGACAGCACGATAGGCCTTCAGGGGAGGGACAAGTAACCTGAAAATTCAAATATTTAAGGAGATGATGGAATCGGTACCAGAGTTTGATCATCCCTTAAATATATTAATTTTTGGGGTAATTCTCCCTCCCCAATGTTCTTAAAATGGCAAAGCGCCTGGTATATTTGTTCGTTGCTATAATAATAGAGTTCATAGTTTCGTACCGCATCCAAATCCAGTGAAAAGTCTGGCGAGCAGAAGCATCTCGAAGGAGTTTGCGAGTTGACAAAACACAAACAGTGCAGCGGCGATGAACTGGAAGACGTTGCAGAGCAGAAGGGCCTTCTTTCTAAACATTCACAATTCAGTGTATATATTGCACAAGATAACAATCATCATTTATGAAATTGTTTATCGTTTAGAAAACGAAAAGTAGGCTTGGAAAGGCTAAGAAAAAAGAAGAGACTGAGAAGGATACAAAAGCTAATGGAATCAAGCAATGAGGATGTGACGGATAGGATAAAGTGGAGGGCGGGTGTCCATGGCTGCAAATGGCCTACCACTGTGCAAGTGGGGAATGCGGCCACAAAACATGCGTATGTGATTATCATCTATGAAACTGTTTGAAAGTGCAAAACACAGCCCATTCACTGCTTCGCTGCACATTACCAATTTCTACCAATAAATACCAGTACGTTAGATTATGTTAAAACAGGTAGTCAATGTACATGTAGGACATTCCATTATAGGCCCATCCCATATCGCATAGCGGATAATCAAACCCTGTGTGGGTCGTAATTAAATTCCAAATATATTAAACAAAAGATACAATTTATAACGCGTTTCTACAACATTTTCTTCATCGTACTTTCATCTTCAGCAATCAAGTCTTCAAAAGGACTGAAGAATCCAACGCCAGGCTGACGGAAACTAGCAAAACTAGATCAACCCAATACAGTAAATAACTAAACGTTAGCGCCTCTGTTGTTATTCTGGCACATTTTCAAATGGACCTGTTGTGCAGCATTCATGTAAAACGGGAGCAACAGATCGGTGACAAGGAGCCTTGAACGATGATGCCAAGTCCCACAGCCCTCCGGCCAAGCAACGCCTTGAAACTTGGAATAACCAAAGCGCAGTTGCAAGAGAAACGATGGCACAGCCCTTAAAAGTAACCAGGTGCCGGTAGCTCAAAAAAGAACTCAATTGGCGTAGGAGTCATTCAAGGATAAGTACGTTCGATATACCTTGACTGCCATCGAGTTCAAAATTAATTCAGAAAATTAAGACAATAAACGGAGACTATAAAACATAAAGATTTCAAATCAAACTACATTTATCATCGCGATTACACGTACGCAACATCCAACAAAATCATATGTTCGTCCATAATGAGTTAGGGTCCTAAACCTAAAAATGCAAAAATGTGAACTCTTAAAATTTGTATGTTATTGATTGAAACGCTTCAAATTCATTGGCTATGTTGAAAATCTGGATAATTGAATGCCCTTTATTCACATAAACATACCGCAAACTAATACACGATAATAAACAAATAAATCAAAAATTATACAGCTCTGCACTTAATTGACCCATACATGAGCATAACAAAATCATGTATTAATGAGCTTCAAAAATTTCAGACCTTTTTCAAAACTATCATAAACATTATATATCAAACCGGTCATGGATCTATTTCTAGTTTTACAAGACATATTTGTATGTATGTATGTATGTATGTATATTGCACTTTTAACGCACCAAAAATATGTCATGCAAACGGAGATGGAAAAACATCATTTGCTTGAATCGTAGGTACGGAACGTATTTGTTGAGCATATAAGCACTGAATCGTCAGAATTAACCTTATAGCAAATAAATTAAAAGCTAAATTAATGGTAGAATAATTATTATTTAAGGTATATTAATAAATCGCGAGAGCTTAATTTGACAGAGGAAACAGTTTGAACTCTCAACGACAGGGGAGTGGTACTCTATTAGATCCGAAGCAATTAGTTCCTAATTAAAATTTCAAGCATACAATAATAATCAGGGCAAGCTGAATTTTACAGCTTAGTTATCACACTTGACAATAATGAGCCGTTCACGTCTAGGCCATTGTTAGCGGAAAGCGTGAACAAAGTCTGATCAAGTGATATTGATCTATCTTTAGCCGGTCGATAATATTTAATGAGTTGGCCACAATTCTAGAGCGACTTAAGATTTTAAAGCAAGCCATATAAATCACTTTCGAGTAGACATAATTGCAGATCGATATCCTTTGAACGAATAGCAAAGCATCTGAAGCGCTTTGCTGTCATCCAGTGAAAAAACAGAAGTAAACAAATATATATATATTTTTTACAGCATATAATAATGTTAATTAATTTACGTAATTAATTAAATTAAATCAATTTACTTACCTCAAATAATTGTATTTACCGTAAGTTTTTTGGAATTAAAATCCTTTCACCAAACGCCATGCAAGGATGAATGAATGACGTCATCCATGACGTCATCCATGCGGAGTTCAAATAACCAATATAAATATTTTTCTAATATATTCTCATGAATATGACTAAGATTTGTTCAACTGTTAAAGTTCACTTCGTAAATGGAAAGTCTTTCAACATTTGCTTTTACTCCTAACAACTCAAAACAAAAATACACTCAGTGCATTTGAAATTGTTGTTTTGTGAAATTTAAACAGTTCAAAAAGTGCTAAGATCAAATTTGTACAAAAAAAACCAACAAAAAAACGGAATCAATGCAATGCTGTAGCCGCCTTAAGAATAAAGGCCGGCGGCTAAGAACTAGTTTTGCCAGATTGAATTTTAATTTATTCTGCCAGATGCGCTTTTTGTCGACAACCGAAATAATTATGAAATGATTCTAAAATTTGACAGAACCAGAGCATCTTTCATACATACGACACAAAGCCTGGGTTTTGGAATCTAAAGCCAGAAAAAAGCTTAACGGAAGCCCTGGAACCTGTTTCTCAAAACATCTTAGCTAATTTTAGTGTTGAGAAATTCTCAAGAAAATCTTAAGAAAATAATACCGTTTGCTATTTGAATCTCTGCATCTAATTTGAAGTAATAAATACAAGTGTTTATATAGTATTTTACATAATAATAATAAAATAAAATAACAATACATATTTTAATTTGATTTCCTGGGCGCGACGCCCAGTATATCAAATGATGACGTCATCACGGTCGGTGAATGGATTTAATGTTTTTCAAATAGGACTCAGATTTAAGTTTAAGCTTAAAGATACCGAAAAAAGGGTCAAAGAATACGTTTCAGCATCTAATGATGTCATCATGGATCTTGGAAAAGCCTTAAGAAATAGGCCCCTGCAAGGAACAATGCTCACCTGCCAAACTTATCCGCTAGGAACCCGACGCAGAATGCGCCCCCGCATCCCCCGAGCAGATAAATGGACACGGACCCCGCCCAGAGGAGGTCGATGAACCAGGGCTCGGGGTACGACCCGGTCCTCCCGGCATACGACTCGTTGAGGAAATTCTGTATCAACTGCACACCGCAAAACAATCACAGAGACATAGAGGCTTAGTCAACTACAAATATCCCTTTGGTATCTTTTCTGACAACTCCTGCTTAAAACCGCTAGCCTGGGGGCTCATTTATGTAGATATCTTATGACAATCTTAGTCGTAAGATTGTCTTAAGAGAATCTTTGGCAAATCTTATCTTTTTTATTGGAAACTCCGCACGGTCGTGTGTGAACCGAATGATGACGTCACGGCGGTCAGCGATTGGATTATTATTATTTTTTATTTCAGTTAGGATAAGATTTCAGAAAATCTTAAGAAATGTACGTAAATGAGGCAAATGAGGTCAGCAATAGTAGCCTACGCTGACTGATTTGGTAAAATTGTACGCATTTTGTACGCGTTGCTTATTTAATTTCTTGGTTCCGCCTTAGTTCCTTCTTTCTATCTGTATTATTGTTTATTACTCTACTATAATGAAATAATGATGAAATGCGATGAAATTAAGGTATTCATAGTTTTATTAAACTGCTTGACACTGCTTTGAAAAAATTATTAATCTTCCAACTTCTTCACAGGCTCACCTGCAATTCACACAATTCACAATTTCATCTGCATACAAGACCCATGAAACCTTAAATTTAACTCCTCGACGCTAGCAAAAGCACACGAATCCAAAGCTCCCCATGCTATATCCAAAGCGCAGAACAAGTACTAGCTGCTAGGCAGATCATGCATTATCCTCACCAGTGCGGGGGAGTTGAGCACCCCCGTGCCCCAGCCGTGGGGGAAGGAGCTCCCCATGATCGTCACGAGCGCCGTGATCGCAAGGGGGAGCGTCACCCGCCCCTGCACAGCACCACAGCCTCAATGTAACGTTTTTGTTTGTTTGTTTGTTGTATAACGACACAGCAGCAAACAAGGGCCATTTTTGTGTCAGACTATTCAGAATGGATAGCAATTAAGAGGAAAATTACTATGAATTACATGCAAAGATAAAAACTTTGGTAGAGTTTACCATCGTTTACCATCCACCGCCAGTCCTTCCCCACATGTGTTGACAATTCAACAGGGGAAAACGCAGCACTGCTTATTTCAATCCCCTGACCTGCTTCAAGTAGCCATCAAGCTTGCCTTCAAAGACATTATAGTCGAGTTTCGCTAAGAAATAATGTAACGGTGTGTTTTAACTAGAGCTGTACCGAATACGTGATTATCACTATTCGGCCGAATACGAATAACGGGACCGACTATTCGGCCGAATACAAATACGAATAGTGTATAGTGTATAGTGTATAGTGTATAGTGTATAAAACAGATCTAAAAGTAAAAACATTCATAATGTCGAATGTACGCTGAACTTTTACTTTACAAAATGTAGCACAGAATAGTAAACATTTAAAACATTTAATGTTTTGCAGCCTTCAGTCAGTCCGCGGTAACTAATAACTAGGAATAAAAGCATTCTAAGTATTATAACGAGTAACTAACGAGGGCAGATCACAAAGCAAAGAGCGGCAGCATCAGCGGCAGACTCGGGCTGCAGCAGCTATTGCGTTAATGTGAAAGTTATTTCAGTCCACTCGCAGTGGCCGCAGCAGCCGCCGTATATGCGGAAGCGGATGAAACGTGACCACTATTCGTATTCGGCCCGACTGCAAGTATTCGGTCGAACACCGAATAGTTATTTGGTCCACTATTCGGCCCGGAAGCGAATACGAAGCGAATGTTCGGTACAGCTCTAGTTTTAACCAATGCGCGTCAAATCAATGTATAAATCCCAAACTGAACATCGAGGGCATAGGTAATAAGCGGTTAGAAATACAATAAATTAGCAGTTATAAATCATGAACTTAACATTACGGACATAGGAAATGAGCGTAAAATCAAAAACGTGCAGCTGTAAATCTGAAAATGTGTCCTTTAAAAATTGAGATGCACTGTTAAGAATAGCCTCAAAAACTGACAAGCATTGTCAAGAATACGAACGAAACTTTATTCACAACAAGGATGATATGCAAAACAAAATAAATAAAATACAACAGGCCATCATTGTAAACCAACATCATACTGAAAAACTGAACTGGAGGCCTGGGCCCATCAATAATAATTACCATTAAGAACGATCTAAAAAAATTAATAACTAACGAGCACTGTTAAGAATGGCCTCAAATAGGTCTGTCAGCATCCCCCCTTTACTTTACACATACATATTTACATGTACATTACACTAAAAATACCATAGTCTACGTGTACATTGCATTCTACCCTTGCCACAGCGTACTGTAAAGCCTTTTCTTTCAGTACACATTCTCAGCCTAAATCACACACCACACCCCCCCTCCCGCCCAACCCCCAGACTCACAATAGGCGCGTGGATCACATCCCCCCCGCTGCCCTCGGCCTCCTCTGACCCCCGAAGGGCGGTAATATTCGTCTGGCTCCCACTCCAAGGCGCCCCCGGCTCGCCGATGCTCTGGCGGGCCACAGAGGAGGTCCGGCGCCGCGCCGCCACTGGGGAGGACTTCTCTCCCGGGTCGGACACGATGACTTCCGCCGTGTACATGCTAGTGGGTCGTCTGGATCAGTGGAAAAAGGCCTGAAACAAACAGCCAGATTAGTGCTATTCAAAGTGGCGATCCTCAGACCGGTGAGCTGGAAAAAAATAGGCTGCATTCTAACTACTCTGTTGCTTTCTCTAGTGTGCTGCCGCGTGGAAGGTCCCTGGCATTCAACTTTTCCATTCCGACCTTTCCTCGGCCCTTCTCTTCAGCACTCCATACGTTTCCTTTCCAATTTAATCGTCTGTCATTCCTATTCGTTTTCTTCCTGGCTTTCTCTTTCCCTCCATTCTTCCTTTAGTGACTAATTTCATTAGTCCCTCCTCTCTCATGATATATCCAATCCAGTTTTTCTTTCGTCTCTCTCTAGAGTTATCTGTAATATGATATTCGTCTATGATCTGTAATATTGTCCTGGTTTCCCCCAAGTGCTGCCTTTAGTAGCCTATCTCTTCATTCGTTTCTTTCCGTCCAGCAAATTTTTTCCATTCTTCTCCATATCCACATTCAAATGCTTCCACATGTATTCTTCTGACATCCTCCTTCCTTAGCATTCCCCGGGCAGGTCCGGGAACAAAGAATTGGCTTGGAACCCAGAGCTCCCCGGGCGAATCGTAAAAGGCTACTGAAGCAGGGGGAGCGGTTTTGTGGCGGCCCTCTTACACAAAACCGGACGGTAATAGTCTTTGTCACACACCGTCCTAAACACTAAACCCCACCCACTCCTTCCTTAATGATCAAGTCTCGGCACAGCACGGCGCAACAGTACTGTCCAAACGATTGCGTTCACAATCTTCTTTTTCGCCATACTATTTATCAGTCCGCTCCTCCTCTTTTTCACCATCTTGTTTATCAGTCCGCTCCCCCTCTTTTTCACCATTCTGTTTATCAGTCCGCTCCCCCTCTTTTTCACCATCCTGCTTATCAGTCCGCTTCTCCTCTTTTTCCCCATCTTGTTTATCAGTCTGCTCCCCCTCTTTTTCACCATCCTGTTTATCAGTCCGCTCCCCCTCTTTTTCACCATCCTGTTTATCAGCCCACTCCCCCTTCTATGAAGAAGGGGGAGCGGAACCTCCCCGGCTGCTTGACCCTCCCCATAGGAGGTTCAAGCAACTCTGTACATTGCATGAACGCGAATTGTGGTTTTGGTTTTGTAGTTTTGGCAGTTTAAGGACCGTTGCATAGTAGTAAAGAGTATTACAGTCCGGTTCCGTGCGGAGGGCCACGCACAGAACCACTCCCCTTCTTTAGTCGCCTCTCACGACTCGCCCGGGGAGCTCCGGGCTGCAAGCCTATTCTTTGTTCCCCGACTTGCAGGGGGTGAACGTCGAGATCGATACACAGACTAACCATTCAGCGCTTGTTCATCAACAAAATCAAAATTTTATTATGATTCGAGAGCTTTGATTGGTCAGTCTTTAACTCGATCTCAATCTTGATCTCAACTCGCGTTTATGCAACTGAGTTACTTCTATAATTGTTACACATTAATTTTAAGACAGCCCATGCTGCAAAGCTATCTCTATATACATACAGATAAAATCCTCCGATATATATGGACTACCATATGCGTGTAGTGAGTCTACTTAACCGGTGTCCTTTACAATAGTATCAGCTTAAATCTTGGCGAATCGCCGCAAAGAGTAAACTTCATTTATCTTAGCTGTAGGGCTGCTTTAGTGTTAGCAAGTTAGGGTTAGCCTGTTATGGCCGCGTTGGAGTTAGGGCTGTGTTAGGGTTACGTTAATTTCCGGACTCAGCTGTTGGCAGAATATAGTTCAGATAGGCTTACGTAGTAGATACGTAGTAGATACGTAGATACGCGGCAGCTATTGAATTTCACAAGAGACGATTCGCGCGGACGCGATATCCTTTAGAATTCTTGATTATACAGATGATTTCATATAACACGTTTATCGCGTTGATTTTATATACAATGTTGAATGTTTATCTGAGGGGTGCAGCCCTATATATAGACCTACACGCGCTCGGGCAACTATAGGCTTCAAGCACCGTGGGGACTGGGGGGGGTTGAACCCTCCACCAAAATTCTTGACCCCCACCTCAATCAACATTATGACCGTCTCTCAGCACTGTTAAGAATTATATAAAAAGTTACAATAATTTGCAGTGTTAAGTAAGAATAATATTAAGCATTGATTTGGACACAGTATTTTTTCAGTACAAACTGCATCTTTAATCCCCCCCTACCCCCTCTCCCGCTCACGAGGTCTGCACGGAACAGCACAGAACACGCTTGCATTTCTCAACCAGCCCCCCCACTTCCAGAGAAGACACCCACGACCCACCCATAACAAAGGCCGATCCCCCACTTACATTTTTTCTTCACACCTCTACCTCAAATTTGCTGCTTCGAGCACTGCGTCCTGTAGGCTCTAGCCCATGTCTATAGCGTCTGCAGCATGGAAACCTTACATTAAAGTGCCTAGGGGCAACTCCAGAGCCCTCAGCAACGCAGCGCCGAAAACCGAAAAACAACTTAGCAAACCAGGCTGCGTTCGATTTATTTGGGTCAGGGAAAATTCCCTTGTTTACAAACAGCGACACCATTGTATCACTATGGAATAACCCTAGATTTGGGCAACGCGGTCTAAAATATCCCTAGATTGCAGATTTTCACCAAGAATATTCCATGCATGCATGCATGGAAAAAATGGATAAAATGCATCATTCAATTGCAATATCCCAAGATATCTGGGGATTTAGTTACAAATCAGATCCGTAACTCACTGAAACATCCCTAAATCTAGTGATATATATCTCAAGCCACGGCTTCACTGTTTACGAGATGCTTATGTGCAGACTGTCTGCGGTCTGCAATCACCAGCGGTGTTGCTACTGGAAATTTGGAAAACAACAAAACACTGGTGCAAAACAGATTTAAAAATTAAAAACACAAGAAATGGCATTTATAGGAGGAAAAATACCAGGCGCTATTAACTTTTCTCAAGAACAGAACTACCGGTGGGGGCGGGAGGGGGGGGGAAGGTGGAGAAAAAGAGGCGCAGACAGAAATTATTGTTATTCGTGGCCATTCTTAACAATAATCGCCAGTTTGTGAGACCATTCTTAAACTAACTGACTATCCATTTACTTAGGTCTACCTTGGATCTATTGTAGTATATCATCAACAGTGGCAACACTGCTAGCCAGGCGTAATTGAATCACTGTGAAAACTTGAATCTATCGACTTGGAGAGTCCAACACTCAGATCAGGTTCATCAAACCGCGCAGAAGGCAGCTTGGCAGGTTGACACTGCTGGGCTGTGTCCAACCTGTACTAAAAACAGGCTGCATCACTAATGCTAATCTCAGAACAGCAATAATCCCAGAGTTAAGCATAGTAATCTAGGGTCAAGCCAAGATTAAGAATAGTGGCTGATACATGAACAGTCAACAAC
>JAQIWG010002166.1:0-21329 GCA_034695025.1 Chamaedrilus cognettii | reverse complement strand
ATCTAGGTCTCATCTAGGTCTCATCTAGGTCTCATCTAGGTCTCATCTAGGTCTCATCTAGGTCTCATCTAGGTCTCATCTAGGTCTCCATTAATAGCGATGATAACTAGAATAGTGAAATATAGTAGTTAATTGCTTATCATACGTCTTCATTTTGAGCCTCAGGGGGACAACTGAATAATTTTAATACAGAGCGTGTTTATTTGAAACGACTGCAACAGAATGAATTACTGCTAATATAACTGTTAAATGATCTAATTGTGATCATTAAGGCCTCTACTGACTCGCTGCGAATGGAGATGAAAATCTGGTGATCCAAGAACGTCATTTGTTCGGCAATCTCAAACGCAGAGAACTGATCGAATAAATCCTTTGGCCTCTGCACACAACATTCACCATTAATGTATAAACGAATTCAGAAAGGAGAGTGTAATTACTTTTGTATGCTGCAATTTTTCCCTTCAGAAAGAACAGAGGCATAATTACACTTAACTGGCCTAATCTGATTGCACGAGATGGCACATCAACGCGACGATAGTTGTGCTTAAGCAAGATAAAATTGGGCATGTGATAAATAAAACTATACTATCGGATTCAACGTCCGTTTCGGCATCCAATTTTTGTAGCGAGCTGGAGGCAGATCACCCACACAACCTGAAGTTGGGGATCTTGTTTTGGTGGGGCAAGAAGCCTGTCGAGGTTCACGCGGGATTTGCCCGCTCCCCCGGCCACTCTCACCCCCCCCGGCCCCCCGGCTCCCCCTGCCCTCAGTCGCCCCAGGACGTGAAGCAGAGCGAGGGCGAGGGGCTGGTGGGAGGAGAGGGAGGTGGGGCTGAACGCCATGTCCTCCAGCAGGGTCCCCGCCCCCTCCATCAACGCAGCGCTCGACTCAAAGTCCTGTAAGAAAATAACACTGGTCACACTGCAGGCTATGGATTAGACTCAAAGTCCTGTGCAAAATGAACGCTGTTTACATTGCAGGCTGCATAGGAAAAAGTTGTTCTGCAAGAAAAGATATTTTAAAAATTGCCCTTACCAGAATCGCAGGATAAACTGCTATATACATTTTCATTTCTATGAAATTTTGATATCAAGAGCATTATTTTATTCAGAATTCTGACACAGAACTCTAACTATAACATCAAACTTCATCAAGTGAAATTCTCACAGATTCTTTCCCTCAGAACGTCTCCTTGAGAACAAAATAATAAAGCACTCGGCTGAGTGACAGACTTGAGGATGTTTGGCGATCCAGTGCTTGAGCACTGCGAGCACTCTCATGTTGGCTGCACTCATCAGCAGACAGGACTCGCACTTCTCACTCCGCTCCACTTCCTCAGCACTTCCTGCTGCAAGCAACAGGGCTTCTGACATAGTTTTGACATTTGAAACGTGAACCAATTTCGATTAAAATTGCTCAAATTTTAATCACAATTTTGACCAAATTGATGACACACTTTTTAGAAATTTTCACTTATAGTTTAAATTTCTAACAACGTCAACAAAGCCGATGGGAAGCAATAGCCTTTCCAATTCATCAATTTCTTCATTAATTATCAGAAGCATTTTTAAAACATTTTAAAAACATCATTTTTTATCATTTTAAAAACATTTTTAGAATCTTGAATATTGACAAGCTGCAAAATATTTCTTACTGGTAGGACCAGCCTGATTAGTCGCTATCAGAGGTTCGTTCTGATTGGATGACCCAGTTGAAATGACATCATAGCCAGCGGCAGCAGAACTGGATCTGTGGAAATGCAAATGCAGCGAAATAGAATACAAGCGTGAGGCTTTAAACAAAAGCACAATAACCAAGAAATATAAAAATGAAAGTTATTACACTGCATCAACAAGAGCTTATTAAGGGCGACAATAATGGTTCAGTAATGGATGCTTCAGCATATTCTGAGTTCAGTTTCTCTATGCCTTTTAGTGGAAGATCTATTTCTATGTTTTCCTTCCACGGCTCTCAATGGTGAAGAATGCATATCAGTTTCATAACGACCCAGAAAATGTAGTGCGGTGGACGATCCCAGAAACTATAAAACTATAAATAGACGAAAACTATAAATTAATCTCACAGACAACGCCAAGATATTGAATCATTTCCTACCAAAGACATCTAGCAACCCAGTCCACAATGCGCATGTCCGTGCTATCACGATCGTGTACAGCCATTTTGTTCAGTCGACGATTTAGAAATCGATTTAGAAATCGACGATTTAGAAATCAGAGATGGTATCAAGACACCTGGACATCACTGTCAACTTTCGATCTATCGCCATATCCTTTAACCAGACCGCCCTACCGCTGGCTGTTACACCAGCGTTCAGTGACACATGGATTACATTGTGTGACTGGTTTCCATTACCCCCACGCCATCCGTCTGAGTCTTTTTGTTACAAGTGTTCAGCAAAAACACTAAAACGATTTTCCAATAAAAACCAAGCGTTATTGATTGCTGAGGCAGTAACCGATAAATGAAAGCATTTATCATTATTATCGAGCGTTTATTATTTACGTCCGACGGTTACACAAACGGTGGACTAATGGGTTTTGATAAATCGCGCCAAAAGGACTTAGGGTCAAAAATTGATATAACGAAATGCCTACGGCCTTCACAGTCGGCAGCAAAGCCGCATTAAAGCGTCGACCAAACGTGAAATTCAAATCGCGTTGCCAAGTTAAACCAAATTTGACACCTATGACATCATCAACCGGCGTCGTGATTGGCTCATTTAGACAGTTAAATTCAAATTTGGCGCAAAGTATTGTGATTGGACCATCTGCTGGGTTAATGATTGGTCATGACGTTAAAGGTGTAAAATATAGCAGGCCACATAGCAGTTGATCTAACGATCTATCAAAGCTCAGTCTACTCTATAATGTATCATTGGTCGATTGTCGTGACGCGGGGGGGGGGATGTACCTTCGTTTAGACATGCGTGATGACGTCATGCCATTCTCTGCATTAACCTGTAGGCTGTTGCTCGCTGCAGCGGGAGAGGAGTAGCACTGCGCAGAGCTGCTGGCCGAGTCTTGTAGCACTCTGTGTTCTGCGATACGCACGCTAACTTGTAATGAAAACGTACGCTGTTTATAAGCATGGTCGAATGCGCAATATTCTCTGCCCAGTTCCATTATGCAAAAAATGTTGTAATACAAAAACATCGTAATTTGTGTCTAAATTCATGCATAAAATCAGAATTCGGCTTAATCATGCCGATATGAGGGGTGGGCGGTGTACATTTTCAAGTAACAAAACCTGAACGTGTTTTGGTCTTCTAATTTTCAAGAAAAGGTTGACAAAATGTTGCACTTAACAAATTCAGATCACAAACTCGGTTGCAGGTTATATAAAAATTGCAAGTGAGCCAGCCTATAGATCTACATTGTACATCAGGCTGACATCCCTATCGCGCTTTAAAAATCATCACAAATTCAAAAAATTCATTAAATGATTTCAACCACGGTCACAAACAGTGCAGACATACCTGAGTTCTGGATCAGCAGAGCAAAGTTGACAGCGTTTCCAAATATTACTGGGGAGGAGGCGCGATGCACCACCGCGTCATACCCCAGCCCCGTGACCGACCCCCCACCGGGGGGCGAGTCGCCCCCTGCCCCCCCTAACTCTTCATCCTCCCCTGAATTACCACCAAGAATCAGGGGAGCGCTGGGCACCCCTCGAGGATTTAGCATTGAGGCAGGAGATGTGGATCGTCGTGGCACAAACGAACCCCCTTCGTTCGCAGACTGCTGGCCCCTTGAGGCACCATTATTATTAAAGTTTGAGCACTTTTTCAATCCCAATCGGCCGTTTTTCTGATCTTTTTCTGGTAAACCCAAATTCTCCTGCAAAACGCCTCTGGTTTCACCTGCAGAGGATTTCTTCTCCGTCCAGGTGTTTGTTGATGCGTCGAGAAACTCCCAGGATGATGAGAGAAAGTGTTCGCTGTGCTCCACCGATGAAAGTGATCCAGTTGCAGATCTATCCGGTATGGAGCCTCTTGGGGATCTATCAGTTATTGAACCTGTTGCAGATCTATCGACAGCAGTTACTTTTGTTTGAGATTCCAAGCTTTTTTGCAATTCACTTGTTTTTGATGACGATCGATTGATGCTAATTTTACATCCTGACCGGATTGTTTGACTTCTTGCTAAATCCTCGGATGCGCTGTTTACTAACTCAAACGCGGTCGGCCTCGCCAGCGAGGCGTCAATGTAGTCGATCCCCTCAGTGCAATCCCAATCCGCTTCCTTTCTCCGGTCCGCCACTTCCTGCACGCAGATTGGATAACAGTTCGCCTTCACATCGCACGACTGCGATGAAATCGAACAAAACGGAATACTTTTGGATGACGTCACCGATGATGGCGTGATGACGTCACTGGTAGTGTTGCGCAAAGGAATCGAAGAACGCGGAGGAGCATCGGGCGAATCCAATTGGTCGACGCCTCGCCCGATGGAAGCACATGATTGGTCGACGATTGCCGCGTCGGGGAAATCGAAAAGAGTCTCGCAGGAGGCGATGGGAGCGAGTTTGCCGCTGAGGGGGGGAGGGGTGGGTGGGGTTGTAGGGTGAGGGGGATGATGAAAGCGTTGAGCGCTCAGGGAATGTGTGAGAAGGGTGTGTGTGTTTGGAGTTGGCGAAGAGGTAGATGAATGATTGAAGCCAGGAAGTTGTCGTGGTGAATTTGTTTTTGATGAGGAGAAAGTGGTAGAAGGAACAAGACGTGGGGGCAAAGGGGTGCTCGCTATGGAATGAGGCAAAGTTTGAGAAGAAAGTGTTGAACCTTCTGCGGGTACCAACAGGAGGTGCTTGTGGGAGCAAGGGTGACTGGATGGAGCCTTGCTCGCACCACACCGCACTGAAAGTGTCGTCGAATGAGTGCCAGCGCAATAAGTGCTCTTCAGATGCGTGGGCGGTGAGGACAGATGAGTGCAGCGGAAGTGCGCTGGCGGGGATGCAGAGTGTGATGAATGCTGGGCGGAGTGAGAGGAGTGCTGGGCAGAGTGAGAGGAGTGCTGGACGGAGTGAGAGGAGTGCTGTGCGGAGTGAGAGGAGTACTGGGCGGAGTGACAACTCCCACTCGAAGGCGTCGGCGGAGAAAAGTAATTAATTCCGCCGGAAGGAGAATGAGAGCATGTGGATGAAGCAAGGGATGAATGGGAAGTGTTGGGCAGGGAAATGCCCACTAGAGGGCAGTAGCTGCAAGATGTGGAGTATGTACCAACACTCAGGACGCTTGCTGTTACTTGAGAGTTGATTAGGTGTCTGTCTTCTGTCACGGGTCGAGATTGTGAGGAAAAACTTGAATTGTTCTTAACAGCCTGTGAGGGTGTGGATATACCAGAAAGTGCTGTATTGGACGGATTGAGTTTAACTTTGGGTTTAGGTTTCGGTTCGGGTTTGGGCTTAGATTTTGTGAAGTTGAACCTTGAATCGGACGCTGCTTGACCGCAGCCGTTGCACTCTTCGTGGCTTGTTGCTACAACGCACAGATTAAGATTAAGATTAACATAACAAGTGTCAATAAAATCTAATTTAGACAAACAGCTTGATTTGTTCTTTAAAAAATGCTACGATGAAAGAAGAATTGAGAAGAAAGAAGATTCGAATCTGCAGTACTGATCAGAGCAAATCTCATTGAAGAATTATAAACAAAATAACATAGGCATCAAAAAGAGCATAAATACTCCAACTCTTCAACTAATACACATGACATAGTGATGTTAACACTGAAAGTGCAAAGCAGTTATTATCAGCGCCTTGCGAACAGGAGGAGTCCAGGAGCCCAACAGGAAGTACAAACATTCGTTGACGGAATGTCGGCGGTCCTCCCATCTCAATGCACAACTCAGCCCCTGATTGGTGGCACAGTTTACCCCCTCCTCCCCTGCCCTCGCCCCCCGACCCCCCTTCTCCCCCGCCCCCTCGCCCCCAGTGCTCAGGCGTCGCAGTAATCTCCCCATTGGTTGCCCCCCACGCGGCTGCGGGGGGTAAGACTCAGACAGGGGGGTGCTTGCCCCCACAGGGGCGCTGCCCTGCCGGGGTGGCGGAGCAGAGGACCGGGATGTGGACGGTGGGGGTGAAGGGACAGTGGAGAAGGGATGAAAGATTTTATGCTGAGCGTCTTGCGAACTGGCAATAATAACAATAATAAATGATTTAGAGTCCGTTTCTGAGTCTAATGATCATTGGGGTTAAACAAAGCTAAAAAAGTTATACAAGTAAACAAGTTTGAATAGCTGTGGGCATTGTGGAACAAAGTATGAAAGTAAAATTAGAAATGTTGTTGATTTGTAATTAACACTGAGACATATATGATTACAATATCGCTGCAGCCAGACAACGCTAATTCTAATCTCCACCATGCAATCAGGATTACTCTTCTTTCATTCCTATTAGCATGCATGTCAAGTAAAGCTCCGAGTCTGCGTTTCACGGTATATATTGCTATGATGCGGAACTGAACGGCTTTTTTCTGTCTCTCTCTCTAGTGTGCTGCCACATGGCAGGTCGCTGGCGTCCAACTTTTTCACTACGACCGTTTCTTTGTCCTTCTCTGCAACACTCCATACGTTTACCTTCCAATTAAACTGTCTTGGTTATACCATTTTCCTGTAGAGTCAAACAATTCTAGGTCACGCGCGCGTTTACCCCGAGAGCTGGCGCGAGTCGCCGCCGCGCGGGCCGGGCGGCTCGAGGCAGCTGTCGGGGTGTCGGTGCAGGCGCGCGAGGGCCCCCAGCACGGCCGCGCCGTCCGTGTAGACTCGGTACGTGAGGAGGAACGTGCTGAGAAACTCTGCGTTGTTCTGCGCCGGCCTCAGGTCAACCAGGCGTGACAGCAGGCGCTCCACTGACGCGTGACGAATCTGAACACAGGCACCATCAATGAAAATCAAAATCTAAGCAATGACGTCATTAGACGGAAATGGACACTAAGCCCTGCCCCTTATTACTATTATTAGTAGTATGCGCATCATCTGTACTATCGATGATGAATATTTGTTAACTTCTAAATACACTCAATGAATCATTAAATTTTAATGTCATGCAACAGTTATTAAAACCTCATTGGTTTTGCTGCATTACAGTGAAGAAAAATGATGAAAAAAACTTCAAAATAGCGCCATGCCAAACAGACTCTGTCGAGGCTCGCTGAGTGTCGAGGAGGAGGCTGGAGTGAATGCTTTGCTAGGCAAAGTCGCAAAGTTGCGAAGTCACAGTCGCAAAGTTCCGAAGTTGCAAAGTTCATTTTAACTAAAATATCTGACTAGGGGTTAACTAGGTTTTCAGTTATTTGCTTTACCGAGAACAAAGTAGCTGTAAAATGTGACAAGTTTGCGTACAGGGTGCACAGACATGCGGACATGAAGTGTACAGAACAGGAATGCAATACATGCACTGTATAGAAGGCTATATATAAACAAATGGATTATGATGATAAAATAACAAAAATAATAAGAACTTAAAGCCAGTTTCGATGTTCCGACCTGTGGGACTTTCCCAGAACTTTGCGATCGACTGAACTTGATCTCGGCGCCATCTTGGTATTCCCTGGGGTCGAAACTGAAAATTAAAACGATACTTGAACTCAGCATAGGGCCTGTAGCCTGAACTACACAGTGATGTCATCATTACACAGATGCACAACAAGCACACACGGCATCAAGCATAGAGTAGATTTAATTAAATCAAGGAGTCCTGGGCCCAGTTGCTCAATCGACAGTTATTTAGTTTTAAATAATCACAGAACAAAAATGACGTCACGATCCAATCAGATCTGACAAATTAGATCGGATATATTCACATAACTTCCTCTGATTGACGGTTCTAAAATGGCTCTGAGATTATTCAGCATCTCTCGATTGAACAATTGGCCCTTGGGAGTTAAAATCAAACATTGAGTCCCTAACTATAGTTTAAACAGATAGACACATAGACACATAGACACATAGTCACATAGACACATAGACACATAGACACATAGACACATAGACACATAGATACATTGGCAATACCTCAAGTAATGAGGTAGAGGGGTTGTTGAGGTGTCTGCAAGTAGGACATTTAGTACATCTCGGTATTGCAAACTCTCGATACCCTACAACAACACACATTCCACACATGTTGCCTTCAACTGCCCCAGCTTCAAATAATGATAATACTGTCGTTCTAGCGTCCGTCATTCTCTACGTCATTCTAGATTTAAATTGATCAAAATATAAACTTTTAAACGAAGCGTAACGCTAGGCCAGTCTGTTTCAGGTTAGGCGTACTACTGGCATCTAGCCATCATTTTCGCTTACTGCGCTCCAGCAGACCTCGTGAGGGCGCAAAACGTCTGATCTGTATCAAAGCATGGAATAACATACTAGACTTCAAAAATGCGGTTACTTTTTAGTTTCAAGTAGCAAAAGTGGCAAAAGTGTCAAAAGTGGTAAAAGTGGCCATACGTTATACAGTTATTATATAATATAACACAACTGAATAGAAAGAGGTGACTGTAGGATATACACAACACCTGTTCAAGTCCACATGTTGCCCTCTCGCTCAGTCTCCGCTCTGAGGCTGACGCCATCTGGACGAACAAAAGAAAGCTTTCTCTCAACGCCTCTATAGGACGGACCCTTCTGAGAGCGAGCGCCCCGATCTGTTTTCACTGGATTCTAGAGCCTAGAGACGCTGAGGCTGCAGTGAACCGAAGACCATCACTGCCTCCACTGGTCATAACATCACCGCTGAAACGAATCGGATACAGGTAATTGTCAGACAAGGATTATAACGAGGATTATTATAATGTGACATCATAAAAGTTGTAATAGATCGGAAATCACAGCAATTACTAAGATTTAGAGTCAATATCAGTAAGAAAACCTCTTCAAAATTATTAAAAGCGTAGTAGGCCGGTAGTCCTATAGGCTACTCGTCTACAAAGTGCCTACAATTTTGAATAGCCCAAATAACTTATTTGCCTTCAATTTTGAATAAATAACTGATCTATTGTTAATTGTCCACAGTGCCTGGTCACAGTGTCATGGCAGTAACAAGCGGCCAGTTGCGGCCATGACATTGCAGAACTTCTGATCGCAGACTATGTCATCGTTAGACATAGGCCCAACGCTCCACTGTGTATAATGAAGCCGATGCAGATCGGCGGCATTCTCTTGCGCAACAGCACAAGTACAGATCCGCACTGGATGACGTCGCAGCAGCAGCATCTGCTGCTACTGCCGCATCAGCAGCAGCTGCGGCAGCAGCAGCAGGGTGCAGCAGGGATGCAGCAGGGATGCAGCAGGAGGAGCAGAGAGCAATCAATTACTGGATGGATCGATATCATCGCCAGTGCACCCCGCGCGGGGCTTTAAACATTCACCCTCCCCCCCCAAACGCTCACTCCCTCTCAAAAAGGCACCCCCGAAACATTCACCCTCTCCTAAACACTAATTCCACCCCTCAAACACTCACCCTCTTGCAAAGATTAACCCTTCCCCAAACACACACACGCTAAGCGCTCAACCATCAGCACACTCCGACTGTGCTTTCAAGTTTTTTTTAGTTTCTTTGTATTTTCTGTCCAGTTATCAAACGATACACGTCTTATCTCTTATAATGAAGCGAGTAGGCAGTCTGATGTTTCAACACAACACACTGACTTCAAATCGAAGCAAGACTCGCAAACGATTATATTTTTATTTTTTACTATACACACTGACGTAATGTTTGTGGGCTGCGCTTTTATTGCGGGCTAACGTTTTACAACATTATCTCGCAGAGTTGACGCAGCCCGGATAAATTGCGGGCAGGCGACATATATTTTGGCGCACCGTGCTCCGGGTTACGGGAGGGCAGGCGCCAGCAGTAATATGGTGTATGCCCCTGGCACCATACAGCGTACACACAGCCCTCTGGCGGGGCAAGCTCTGCATCCAGTGACGTGCGCACAAACCGCTGACGTCATTGAGCTGTACGCACTCTACTGCAGGGGTTCGCGGGGAAATAAATATGCAATCCGCGAGATTCGACTTCTTATTCGATACAAACCACGCCCACTGATGTAACCTTCATTCATCAGGCGATCTAAAAGTAAACGAGTTAAAACTAAGACATTAAACCTTAGCCCATCCTAACCTAACCCTAAACTAACCCTAAGCAACCCTAAACTAATTCAAAACGGTTTACGAGTCGTGAGGCGGGCCGCTAGCCCCAGTTTTGGGTCAGATGATCAGATCAGCCGCAACATTGTGATCATAGAACTCCTCTTCAAACGTCAATCTGCTTGGAACGCTGAAAGCAATTCTATTAGGCTAAGTAACTCGTCATAAGCTCGGCAGTCCCCACTCCCCATCGCATCATTTATCCCTCTAACGATGACAACACGCAACGTGTAGGCTAGATGGAACGTTTCTCTGCATATATATACTGTACATGTAGGCTACTTGAATAGCCCAAAGTTCCACGATTGCCACCCAACCAGACTAAGAACAGTGCGCACTGCACAATTCTAGAGGAAGATATATCGCAGTGCGTATGCGTACATGATGCAGACTTACATGTATTGTAGTACATGTATTGTATCTACATGTATTGTACGTACATGTATTGTATCTACATGTATTGTAGTACAAGTATTGTACGTACATGTATTGTATCTACATGTATTGTACGTACATGTATTGTACCTACATGTGTTGTACGTACATGTATTGTATCTACATGTATTGTACGTACATGTATTGTACCGACATGTATTGTGCCTACATGTAATGTGCCTACATGTAATGTAACTACATGTATTGTACCTACATGTATTGTACGTAATATATGCGATACAACTACTCAGAGGCTCAACGTGAAATGATATCTTTAGACCTCAAGCATAGCCTACACCACTGATAAAACTGAACTGAGTTCAACTGACGCTGCGCGCAGACAATGACACGACTCACCACGACCTCAACTGTTTCACTTGACGCTCGGTTTAACCCTAAACAGCAAAATAGACGATGACATAAGCAACCGATAACGCGATGACGTAGACTTACTTCACAACGCAGCGCAGCGCGAACAGCAGCCTATGATAAGGATAATCCTTTGAGATTGATTGCGTCGCCTGTGATCAGTTCAACGCCGATCTTCATTTGCCGGTGCCGGGAATACTGCGCCGAAGCTACATCCCACAGCTTAAGCGTAGCAGTAAGCTAGCTGTATAATAGCCAATAGACTTCTCTAATAAAACGTAGCGCATCTTCGCAAGAATTTGTTATAATGCTGCTGTGATTATTACACGTGCAACCTTGTAGGCCCATTTAAAGTGCGTATCAGTTTCGCGCTGAAAGTCTATTTGGAGTACTGGGCCATCAAACCGCTTCTACACACCACAGCCTGATGACGTTGAGAAAACCGGCAACGTGTAACGTCGTCACGTACTAGTACTCTATATTTACTTGTTTACTCACGTCGTTGACAAGAAAAAACAGAAGACGCACTATTTCTAATCTCGCCCGAGACCGCAACAGCGCCCACGCGATTTTTCGTCCAGAAGCGTAGGCTTGGATTAACCCGCGCACGACTCTGCTGCTTCACGCGAATAGTCTGATAATCCTGTAGAGGAGGCAGCTTAGCCGTCACCGCTGCACACTATAGGCCTACATGTATGTCCGTCTGTCGTGGACACGCCGAGACTCCGGGGTGTGCGCCGAACGCAGCTGTAGGCCTGCACGTAGCTCCAGGCACACGGCGCAGTCCGCCCACGCAAAACAGCAGCTGCTCAGTGCGCACTGCAAATAACCTGCAGGGGAGGAATTGTTGTTGCAAGCATTGCGCCTCTCTCGTGTTCCGCTTATTTATTAAGCAAAATCGAGTGTGAATGTGGGTAGAATTGGCTCAAACTTGTAGTAGGGTTGGTGGAAAGGTTTGGTTGAGTGGATCAGTTAATCACAAGCCCATTGGCCAAAAAATAGACATCATTGTTACATTACATTGTAATACATGGGGATGACGACTTTCTCAATGAACTATAGACATTTGAAACGAAGCAACCTCGAACCCTTCTGAACTTTAATGAATCGAAAGTCCGACTCGCTCGATTGGAGCCGGTGACCCCGGGCAGCGAATGCGAGTGACAAGCGGGCCTCTTTGGTAAGCAGCACTGCGCTGTGAGTTTATACTTTTAAACACGATATGCGCTCCAACAGACAATCTCCAGTGTTTTTTATCCAACACAGTGCATACAGAATCAACAAGCACTGTTAAGATTGAGTTAAGTAGCCGAATCATGAAGCGTGTAAATACGTCGATTTTCACACGGTAAGTTCGGATGTGACGCAATCATTTATTTTGACAGAAGCTTGCAGAAAGTTTCAACCCCCCTCACTTGCCCCTGTTCACGATTTTCGCACGAAAACGAAAAGGGTCCCTACCACCACATAATATGCCGTTACGTCCCTGCGGGCATGGGGTAGTGATTAACATGAAAATGAAGACGACCCGTCTAGTTCAAGTCTTAACAAGACGCTCCTCTAGCTGGCGGCAGCAGCTGCTGGTGAGTTGAGTGCTACACGCGACTTAAGAACAAGGCCAATCTGCTAAAAAGCGTAAAAAACAAGAAAAACACGCCGCGAGACAAAAGCAATGGTCTCCGTCGAATCGTTGGGGTCGGGTTGGATTTAGTTAAATTCATCAGAGGCAATCGCTCGAGTAGATTTTGGTTAGAGTTGTTTTAGCTGCGAGCGATTTAAAAAATGCTGGGATTTGAGTTGTCTGGAATCATTGACTGTAATGTTAAAATTGCAGCGATGTAATTGATCGGGAAGAATTCAGTCCCTGTAGGCTATGCAGAATAACACACTGTCATGCGTATCTTACTCTCGTTCCATAAAAACTGAGAAACGATAATTTTGGGGGCAAAAAATTACAAGATGCCGGGATGAGTAAGCCTAACTTTCCTACTGCAGGCAGATTCAAATAAAATAAAATAAAATTTAATTAGGCCTATTAATTAGATTTCCAATACTGAAGAGAACGGGTCTCAATTCACGAACGACGCTAGATGCAATAATTCACCACGAGGCTACTTAACGCTAAAGTAGGCGGTCATTGTCGCGTAATTCATTCGTTACCTAAGTCGATAGAAATCGATCCAATAACTGCCCTGGCGAGAATCAAATAATTTTCTCGGCGCTGAGCGACTATTTCTGGAGCGAGAAGAGTGCGGCCCCTCGTCGAGGGTGTGTGGACGATGGACCCTCGACGGGCAGCGTGTCACGCTAGGGGCCAGCAGCAGCCGCAGGGTGGTCATCGGCTGTTAGTACACCCCTCCCCCCCCACTGAGGGGGGGATCATTGAGAGTTTCTGGCCCCCCGGGTGAAGTCTAACAGTAGCGTCCCGCTTTGAATTGCCTCCGAGAAACTCGAAGGCGGGGGTCGGGGGCCAAAAAAAGTTTTTGTGGCAAAAACAATTGTTTTACCGGGGGGGGGGGGGGAAGGGTAGGGTTAAACGCGGCGGGCGCAATATCTTAGAGTTTATAACAGACTGTTCCGGTGTTGACACCGGCTCAATACCCCCCCCCCTCTCAAATGCGACCTCGTGTTGCTACCCACGCTAGTCCCCAATAAAGTCTGGAGCCTAGCGGTGTTCTCAATGTCGGCTAGCACAAAGCACCCGCCCGCTACTTGTCGACCGACCCGCCTGTGGGAATAGGCTTGCTAGACGCTGAGCGTGTAGCGGCACAATGGGACCTGTGTCTTGTGCTCTCTTGACAGGCACTGTTCTAGGAATTCTAGGAATCACACTCTGTATGAGGGGGTAGCGGCGGGAAACAAAAGTCTTCTGTCGTGAAGTGGTTTTTTCAGAGGCATAGCTGAAGCACACTGTGTGGCATACATTTGTTGTTTTACATTGCCCATTTGACAGCGGCCAATCATTGCCTGCAGCGCTTTGACATCTAATGATTCGACGGTGGTATTCGTCTTAATTCATACTTCATTAACTAACTAACTAACTAGGATACTATCCTCATGTTAGTGCTCGTCCAAACTAATAAATTCATGAATTACTTCTGGTAGTAACTAGTGGGCTATACAGCTGTGCTCAATTGACAGTAACGTACAATGAGCTTCGAAAATGAGTCCAGTAGCCTATCGTATATCTTTCTTCACTAATTTTTTTTTCGCTAGAAAATGATCAGATGATTATTTTTGACTCTTCCCCTGCAGCCCCAACTTTTGTTTTTCTATGGACCCGCCTCGGCTCTTTAACGACGAATATTGCGCCGGGTTTGTAGCGAACCTGATCCAGGGTCGGTGATATGGATACTTGCAGCTGCTGCTACTGCTGCTGCTGCTGCGACAATGAAAGAAATGCAGCAGGATCGTATAAAGCATCAGGGACGGCTGCTGCTGCTGCTGCCCGCAGACAGTAGCGTACGCACACATTTCTGGGAGAGGGAAGATGGAAATAAAATCTGCACTGGAAATCACTCAAGAAAATCCGCCAGCTTTGGGTGGAGAAAGAGAAAGAGGAAGGCTTCATGTCGCGAAGGTAATTACTACTCAGGGGAGAGAGATGCCTAAAGAAAGTTTCGTCTTTTTCCCTGATCCATTGGCCCCGGTGTATAGGCTACCCGCCATTTAGCCTACTCTATCTTTTTTTTTAATTCGTAATCTTCCCCTCCCCCTCTCCCCTCATTCGCGATTTCATTTCCTGAAGAGCTCCTCTTTGCTTCTGCTTAACATATAGAACACCATATTGATCTCGGACACTTCATTTTGCCATGCATTCAAGTTCAGCCTTGTAGGCCTAGGCACTAATATAGACGCCTGTTTAAGACGAAGCTCTTATCATTAGTCTAAGAATAGAGCGCCCTCTCACGTGGGCGTTGTTTGCGTGCAGTAGAGCGGAGGCGGACACCTGGATCGATTCTCTGCAGCAGCAGCAGCGGCAGCGGCGGCGGCAGCAGCAGCAGCAGCAGCAGCAGCAGCAGCAGCAGCAGCAGCAGCAGTAGCGAAAACAGCCGCATCCGCCGCGTTTTCGGTGCAAAATCTAGCTTGCATGTTGCGAAATGTATGCATTTAAATAGCCAAGCAGTAGTACGTTTGTATACAGCTCTAATTGGCCTTTTGCAAGGGCCCCGAATTTTGTACATTTTAAAATTCTCTAGTTCTTGCGACCTTAGGTGAGCTGTCTGCGAGCAGGCCTATATCCGGTGACATGCATTGACAATCTAGAACCTGGTCGCGCTGCTTTAAATGGACCACGGAGCTATCCAGGCTCGCGACGCTTACCTCGCCAAACTGAATCCATAGACGTGCGTACACAGCCTTATTTAGCTTCAATGAAGATTTTTGAGCGCGACAGGCCTTGGACTGTATGGCCCTGCATGTACATGTACAGAGGGCTATAAGGTACATATCCTTGTAAACAGTGCGTGGTCAATAACCAGCGAGCAACACCATTACATTGGTTCGTGTGGTATATCATGTTCGTGTGGTCCAGTGTCCCAGCTTCGATAAAGATTGCTCGGTGCTGACTGCTGACATTCGAATGCGTAATTTCCGCAGTAAAAGCCTGGACGTCAGTTTAATTTGAGGCAGCTAACTCGGGTAGGCTATAGGCCTACCTCGATATCTGCCAAGCGAACACTGACTCAACAAAAAGAAAGATGCTGCGATTTAAAACGCTCTCCATTTATCTTTCGATTAACCAATGCTGAAACCCTCAAATAAAAATAATGAAATAACTGTCGAAATTAAAAAGATTATGGCCGTTGAAAAGTTTAGCGCCTCTAAGGCCGGTGACAAACGGTACAAAAACTCGCTACTCGATGCGCTCAGCGCTGCTGTGTATAGCACGGCCGCATGAGGTTTAGGTCTACATGTATGAAAAGTTTGTTTTGACGCTAAAAGCGCCGAAGCGTCTCCACTCCACCCCACCCCGTCCTAGCAGCCCAACCATGCAGCTAAGGGGAGCACGCGTCGCATCACCGTGACACGGCCTCTGTTCCTTCCGCCTTCTTTGTCCCACGCACTGCGCTCGGTTGTGCGGCATCAAAGCGTGCGACATGGGACGTTGAGAGGGGAGGAAGGGGATGCGGAGGGAGCGGGGAGGAGTAGGGGGGGAAGAAGGAGGGGGGGCGCTCGACTAAATAAAGCCTCATTAGAGCGGCTGGCTGATCCAGGGCCGTGGAGCCAGTCCGGACGGCGACCCTGGACGCTGACTGGACTCCAAAGGAAGATTAGCCTAGTGGAGGATGGATGGAAGCGGGGGAGGCAGAGAGGAGAAAGGATTTGAGTTTACGTGGGCGGCGTGGTGCGATTTAAATGTGTGCTCTAATAGGAGCTGACTTACAAGAACTGCAGTCGGCAGCAATTAGGAAATACATGCAATACAAATATGATATAAAAAAGAGGCGTATAAAGAGAAGGGATAGATCATATACCATATTAAGAGGCTCATAGTAGGCCTATATAGGCTTCATTTGCATCAGGGGCTCGTAAAAAAATCGACGAGGTCTACAGAATAGTATAATCCTTTGCAAAAAAGTTTCCTTGCCGCTTTTCTCAAGAAATTTTGCTCTAAGCATAACATGTGAATTAAAGACAAGCGAAGCTTAACTTCTTGTGTTGTAGACTCGCAGTAGGCCTATTTCTGTTGTAGGCTCGCAGCTCATATCCATAGAAGCCTATCTATGGCTCATTTATTGTACGCTGTATGAAATATACGTAAACTGAAGGCCTAACGGATTATTTATTCCATGATTTTTTTCTTTTTGGGGGCCAGACATGCTGCGCGGTATAGACCATCCTACCGCTGGAGCGCCGAGCGAGGTTAATAAGTGCAGATTCTGACAATTAAAATTGATCAAACTCCGTCGATGACAAGTCTAATAGAATACAATAGACTGTACCTGCATGTAGGCCCAAGGATTAAACTATGCAGACCTGTAGCTGAGAGTCATTGAACAAATCGACACACGCAAAAATTGCTATTTGTTGTTTTGTGCGTCGGGAAACAATGAAGGCTAGACTACATGTAGGTGGCGTTGGTCAACTGCGATAACTGCATATACATATGCATATGTAGATAGACCTGCTATCACCAAGGCGTCTCGCGGTTCAATACAACAAGCACACTTGCATGAGAGTTCGGACAAAACGCGCAGTCAGCCGTATCCAGGCCGGATACTAAAAATGAACTACCGGTACTATAGAAACCATAATTGAATAACTACAGTAGCTAAATAAATGCCTAACACTGCTCGCTGTCGGCTACACAGCATGCTGGCGGCGAATGCGCTTTAAATGCAAAAAGTCGAGGCCTATGGTATCTCACTCGCAAATGTCCTAATTACAACTAGGAATTTTTCACTGAGTCTGCCAGCACACCCACGCTTGTCCTAACTCACTTCATCTAGCCCGGAGACAGTAGACCTGCACTACGTATACAGCGTCTAGGCCTGGAGACAGTATGAGGCCCTACACTATGTATACAATGTATAGCCTATAGCATGCTACAGTTGCCTTGCATCTCGCTCTAACAAACCAACAGGTGCTATCCGAGACAGCGGAGAACGTTCCCATTCATCTCTTATTCCGACTGCTAGAACGAACATCAACGTGACTCATTAGGCATACACGTGTTGGCTATAGCTGTGTCTCTAAACAGAAGTGACGAAGACACTGAATATTAAAAGCACTAACGCGTTAATCAATCAACACGAGTTATATCAACAGATAGCACTCCTCTCAGTGTTTTATAGCAGATTGGTCCGTTCGTCGATGAGCACTGTTCCCCCTAAAGATTGCCATATATAGTGTCAAAATGTCGAAAGGATTTGAAGCCGTGGAGCGCGTAGCGTTGTCCGTACAACACACAGGCTAGCTCGCTGTCGGTTCAACCTCTTCGCATCTCGCTCTAGTTCTTGCCTGCAATACAAATAAATCCGTCAGCAAACTCGCCAAAATTGCAAAATTATAGCCTAGTTGGGATAAAAGAGTATATTGGATTGTGTGTGATAATTAAACATACACACTTCTAGGTTTCGTCTATGTGTGTTGTCGCTGCTTGAATTTGTCACCGTCTTCCCACAGACATTGATTTTATTCGTTTGTGTGACAAATCACTTAGACTTCGTCGGTCATTTTCTTAAATAAAGTTGAATCCTTGCGCACTATGTTGTGAGCCATTGTTTGAACTATCAACAAATAAGCATAGGCCTACCGACGTTAAACGAGTAAACGCATAACTTAACATAAATTATTCATTTATTTATAAAATTATAAAAAAAATTAATCATGACATTTTCATAATCAATAATAACAGTCGTCAAAAATATCACCAACCTATCAAAAACCTGCTACAACCTTACGGTTAGGTTGGAGCAGTTATTAATACTTTCGATCTAAATCAACTTTCCATAGCTTCGCAACAAAAATTCATGATGCCCCCAAGAAAAACATCCCACAAATATCCCTGATACCTCCCGCACTCACCCTTGGCCTGGTCCGCAGGTTTGCCCCCCGCGGCCTGCGCCCCCCCCGCCGCCCCCCCCGCGCCCCCCTGCGCGACCCCCTTGCCCATGCGCATGGTGGTAAGGTTGGGCCGCTCAGAGTCCTGAAGGTGCCCCAGGTCGACCTCACCAGGGATGAAGTTAACCGTCTTGCCGATCGTGACCGGGAGATTCTTTACCTGAGCAATTAGTATAAACATGACACATGTATAATTGTCTTCTTTTATTAAATTAACCTTGACAAGCTATTCATATAAAAGCTGAAACAAAAATAATTAAACTGTGAGATTGCGTAAATGAAAAATTCAATCTATAGAAACCCCTAACAATAAAAACTAATGGGTAGATTTGCAACGCTATAAATGCAAATATTCTCAAAAAAGTGAAAATACTGGAGTAGTGATTAGGGCTTTGCAGGCTGTGAAAACTATTTATCGATAATAATAGCAGTGTCTAATTGCCACTGAATTGAACCATCCTCTTCTCCTGAGCGCCCCCTCCACTCTCATCAAACAACCCCCTCCCCCCCCCAGCTGTTACCTCGACACTGTTGAGGAGTGAGAGTTTCTCCTGCACGTCCTTCTTGAGCAGCAGCAGCTCGATGTCCTTGCCGCCCAGCACGAGCTCCGTCAGGGAGCACGTACTGCGCAGGTTCTCTACCTACAGTCACACATTCATACAGACACTGATACAGATACAGTAACGCTACTATCCACTCCTGAATGTCCAGTTTTGTTTGCTTGTTTGTTTGTTGTTTAACGGCACAGAAGCGCGAAGGGCCATTTCAGTGCCTGACTAATAAGAAACACTGTCGTTTAGGAGAAAGAGCTACATATAAATTGAATGCCAAGCTATAAACTTTGGTATAGCTTGGTATTGTTAAGAAGAATTCCCATTCAGCGGCAGACAAAACAGGCGTTAAACAGCTCCCCCCCCCATTCTAAAGCACCTGCACGCCGAGTTCCTTCTTGTTGTCGAGCAGGTCCATGCACTCGGCCCCGTAGATGTTGTGCAGCTCCTCGACGAGCTGGCGCTCCCTGTTGCGGATGTCCTGGATGTACTGGATGGCCGTGTCGTGGATCGTCTGCTCCGAGGAGCGGATCATCTCCTCGCACGCTGACAGCGCCTGCGCACATAGCAGCGCACAACGCAGTCATACACCGCAACATGCTGAGATGCACACTGGCGATTTTGACTATTAGCATGTACTCCATACTCTGCTAAAGGCAATACTGGGCAACACTTACATGCGAACACAAAGGCTACGTGTGCAACTTTTGTCGTTTTAAACTGTTGTGCAACATATTGTCCATTATGTCATGTGTGCATACGCTATCGTCTCGTTCATGAAATTCACTAAAAGCGAGTTGTTTGATGGAGAGTTGAACTAGATCTGAGATTATGACGTCACACAACCAATCAGCGCAGTAAAAAATCGATCTAGGATCTATTTCATGCGAGGCGATTGGCTGCTGAGATATTTAGATAGGATCACTAGAACAACTCTTCATTGAGCACTGGGTCTCTATACTAGCAGAGTAGAGTAATATAACACCTCAATCTGTGAGTCGAACTTGGTGATCTTGGTCTTGCAGTCTGCGAGCAGAGACTGTATGTTTGCCTTGTAGCGCACGACCGCGTCAGAGAACTGCGTGATCTCGTGGTCGCGGTGCTCGTTGAACGTACAGAGGACGCAGATACACGTGTCACACGGCTCGCAGTAGAAACGAACCGCCTCACCACCGTGCTCCTAACAAACAAACACACAAGTTAGTGGCGCTGACGTTTCAGATATACGATTAGATATAAAGAACAGCCTTAGCTCTGAAGTTTAATTGTGCCATCACAAGATGGGAGTCGTGTAAAAAGTGAAAACCTTAGAGCGTCAAACAATATTTACGTTTGAGGCTTGTATTTCAAACCAGATTTTCTCGTTCATACATATCAAGGCAGCAATAAACTAGCTCATATTAATGACGATATGAACTCTAAGAAGCCTATCTGACTAAAAAAGGTAGCAATTTTCGACTTTCAAGTAAACGCAAAAGGTGTGAATTGATGAAATTATTAGGCCTTCTGAATGGCTATTTACTATTCTGTCTTGAGAATAAACAAATCAACACTTAGGCTATTAGCAATCTAAGGGTTAGTAATACAGTCGAGCCTCGTGCACACCTTGCATTCAATGTCCTTCTCGGTCTCCACGTCGAAGATGGAGTGCGCGCTCGTGACCTTCGTCTGTCGGTGCATCTCGACACACCCCGCACAGAGCAGCTTGGCGCAGTCGAGACACTTGGAAGTCGCCTCGCGGTGCTTGCTCGACAACATCTACAGCCAACCATCATATCTTCAGTGAATCATTGAAGAGTCTCTAAATAAAAGAATTAAAGAATACGAATAAATGTTTTCATCATGTTAAGGAGTTCTTACTATACAAGACCATTTCGTATATAATGACGCAAAATACACGACAGTAGTAAGAATTAACTGAATAGATATAGTCCTGGATCAAATTACTTTTAAATTTTATTCATATTTGAACAGCATGCCGATGAAATCAAGCTCTCACGTCCACAAGACTATTTTCAAAATCGCGAGTTTGAATAGCTTAGGAACGGTTTCAAACTTTAAAAAACTCTAATACCTGCACGGTAAAAACACAGAGACGATAACCAGATTAGTTTAGAAGTCCCCTTCTCAAACTTTCTTCAAGATCATTTGCTTTTACCAAAAGTTACTGAGTACTGTCTGACCATAACCCTGACGCTCAGTTTATTTAACGAACCCCGCCCCCCCCCCCACCTTGCAGAT
>JAQIWG010002165.1:0-21331 GCA_034695025.1 Chamaedrilus cognettii | reverse complement strand
GCCCAAACAATGCGTAATGTACGTGTATAGGACAAGCCGTTGCCCATATAATGCTGAAAATAGACCGAGGCGAGGGATCAGAGCCTCGATAGGGTTTCAAAGTTAGTGTTAGGGCTAGGTTTGTGGTTAAGGATTATAGGCAAGCAAAAGCATGGCCGGCAACGGCACAGGCACCAGCAGAACTAGACTCGACCCCGCTTCAATTGAAACACAAGCGGTTATATATCCATTCGAGCACCGCGAACCCTAACCGCAGCCATAACCAGGGCCGGCGGAAGGGCACGCGCCCCCGGCCGAAGGGGCAGAGTTTTGAAGGTCTTATTGACGACAATTTTGCATTTATATGTCATTTTTGAAGACAGCAGCTTTGAATGTAACGATTGACATTGCGCGTCGTCACGTCTCCGTGCAACACAGCGCAGTGCGCTGTTTCAATTTTTAAAAATCGATACGCAAAGCAGGCCGAGTGTCACTTTTCTGTTACTTCTATATTCTGTGGTTAGGCTATAGGCGCAATGGCGTAACTACCAGGGGCGCATATGGGGCAGCTAGTTGCCCCCCCCCCCCTCCAGATAAAACGTCGGCCCCCAGCTGCCCCCTAGTTGACAAGTAGAGTCATGTATTTTGCTCAGTCGTATTTTTTTCTGACACACATTCAGTGCAAGGGTGTGTTTTGTTATGTTAAGTTGGATCTATTTTTGATCACGTGGGTTGGATGCGTTTGGATGCCAGTTTCGAAGATAACAAGGTCAAAGAAAAAAATTGGTCGCATTGCCAGAATCGATTTCATTAATTAACAGTTAAATCAACATTGTGCACAAGCTTACCCCCTTCCCCCATTTGCCCCTCCATTTGCATAGTCTATAGTTGCGGCCCTGTACATGTATAGGCGCCGAGTGTGTCACTATAAAAGAGCCTTACTCATCTTAGTCATAATTGTTCAACGAACCATGTAATGCCACCTATTGGCAAAAGCGCGTCGTGACGAAAACACGCTGCTACCATTAAACGACGCGTCATTGTTCAAGTCTCAAGATAGGATAAATCAACTGAACAGATAGCACTGGAGAACTTTTTGCAGTGTGGGCGAGTGACCGTTTTGCTCCAAAGCGTAAGCTTACGTGTACATGACATTGTAGCCCTATCAGCTAGGCTTGCTGCAGTGGTCGTTACTCTCAATCTTCAGTAACGCAGTCGAATTCCTGTGGTCGCGCTTCAGGCCTATAGCAGCTCTGATGCGAAATCGTTTGCGACTACATGCCCTTGCGCAATGTGCATGGTCCTTTAAAGCTAAGCTTGCTTTGAAACCTTCAAATAAAAATGCTCAAAATTCCTGAACCAATTGAAGGCTGTGGTATTTTGTATCAGTAGGGCCTATATTGCCAACGGATCGCCGCGGCGTAGGCTTAGAAACTATTCAAAGACTAAAGTAGGCTAAGTTTTGAATTGAATTGAATTGAAGTCTCGCTGTTGAATTGAATTTGTTTGAAGTCTTGCTGTCCTAGGTGTAATCTGGTGTATTATGGCATCCAACACTATTTTGGAAGTTTAGGCTTAGGCCTACAGGTTTGTAAATCTCGTCTACTCGTCTAGCGAGCGGACTAAGCTCTTTAACAAGACAGATCTAGCAATTAAAAAACTTACATAATTTTGATCTAGTATTCAAGTTGAATGATACTGCTCTTTTGTGTCTACGCGTGACACACTTTTAACACATGGTCGACTATGTCAGCTATCAATGACAGTTTGTATTGGGGCTTTCATGCAATGTTTGGGCTACAGTACCCTTATTGAATAGATAAACTCACTGATTCATTCTGAGTTGATTTATTCAATAGACGGATAGGGGTTGGTTTCCTACGGTTCTTCACAAGGCGATGCAATTCGTTTTGGTAGCTCAGGGCATTGTCAGGTCTGCATAATTTTTGTGTTTCTAATTGAGGAATTCATATAAACAACAACAAAAAAGAGGTTCCATTCAAGTTTTATGTTGGCAACTTTTATCAAACTTTTATAAATAATTTCAGAGCATAACTTAAGTTGATCAACGCAATTCGTCATTGAACGATGCTTTATTAATTCTTATACTACAGTTTACATGAATGGCACAACTAATATAACAATAACAATAAATAAAAAACGGAAAAGCAAATAAGTAATACTGGCAGAAATCATTGAAATGGTGCTAGTGAAGAACAGAATACTAGCCGCAGTTCAATATTTTGAAGCGTCCAAAATTATATAAAAGACAGCAATAGCTCAAATGAAAAAGCGACAGCGATACAAAAATATAAACAAAATTAGATAATGCAATCGGTCAAACAAAATACAAACAAATAACCTGTAATACTTAACTAGCAATGAACATAAATCTGATACTCTGGACTGCAGTAAATGCTAAACTCTGCGCATTGAAACAATTACTTTCAAACTCTTCAAATCAAGAAATCCAACGCAAGCAATAATGCCATGTGAACACACGTTCACTGATTCTGCAGAAAGAATAAAACGACACTGTCTCCCAGAGCTCCAATTAATCTCGAAACATTCTTATAGCCAAAATTCACTCGAGCAATCATGATAAACCAAAAATCAGCGCAGCTGTTGAGTGTCATATCTCAATATCAAGTGAATCTCGTTACATAGCACCGCAACAAATGCATAGAAAAAATTCAAGGCAGATATCCGACAATTCGCATGATCAAAGCCAACATGGTAAAACTGTTCAGTGTTGATTTTAAACCTGACCCGACAACTTTCAAGTGAAACATCCAAGAGTTCTCCTGGGCAAAGTTCAGCAAAATAACACTGCGCAACGTAAAACATGCGGACGCCAAATTACACTTGTGGAGAAAAACACCTGAGTCCGATATCGAACAATTATTGAGAACAATGCTGCGCAAAATAAACTGTTCAGTATTCATGAAACCAACACAAACTCCATTGCATGAACAGATAAATTAATTCTCGAGCAGAGCCAGCAATTCTCGTGACTGAATGAAACAGCTCAACTTAAAAAAACAATCTTCGCTGCAACCACACAACACAGTCATCCGATCAATCAGATAATCCGAGGACATTCTAAATCGGGTTAGTTCAAAGGTTAGATTTCATCCCTCGGCCGGAGCCTCGGGCACGTCGGCCTTGGCCATGTAGTCGTCAATCTGGGCGTCCAGCTCCTCCTTGGTTGGCACCCTGGGAGCTTGGCCACCCCCCCTTCGTCCCCCACGGTGACTGTGCCAACCCCACGGCATCCACCGACCCCCTCTAAATCCCCTCCAGCCCCTTCCGCGCTGGTACTGAAACGACTGGGGGCCACTGTATCAAAATACCATCAGAAATTTTTACTGAATATTAGAAACTAATAAATATAAGAAATTACAAACAAGAAATAAATTGTTAACATGCACAGCAAGAAAGAATTATTACTTACAAAACGTCTAGTGATGCTATTGAACGTGATGCACAAGAAAATTTTATGACTAGGGAGATGGTTGGATATAGAATATTTTCGGGTCAATTTCATACTTCAATTTGAGTTAGATCACAAATTCATAGTAGAAGTTGATATAACAGATCTATAATATAAAAAAAAATCTCAATTTCTTATCTTTAAAATGCATGAAGGTATTCAAATACAGCTTTACATGAGGTGATCCTTTTTCTGATAGTTCCCAACCCTATATCGACAGACGATTTGCTAAACCCAACAAAATAAAAGTAAATATTATGCTCGAGATTTGATCTATGGTAAAAACAAGAAAAATATTTTCGTCAACCACATCGTTAACTTTTGGCTAATCGTCACTCAGTTATGCTTACAAATCTGACGTAGAAAGGATGCTGACAGTTTATCTGTTAACCTGTAGCAGTTGTTGTAGCGGTAGAAAGGTCGCCAGACTCCGGGAGGGGCCCACGGCATGTAGCATCCAGCAGGGCCTGCTCAGCCAATAGAACGCATCATTACAAACTCATACATGCTCCACAGCCAATAGGACACATCCTTACAATCTCATACATCCCGTCCAGCCAATACGATGCACATCGTTAGCACTTAAAATCTGATAGCAGCCTAACCATTGGCAGTTCAATGCTCATCATCTTTCATTGTACTTCTAAATTTAAATTCTACTAGTCATGTTTGAGGAATTTTTTTCAGGAATTCTCTAAAACATACTAATGTTCTAAAACAACTTTTAAACTGGCCTACAAGTGTACAGACGACAACGTTTCTCTTCATGCAATACTGACAATGCACAAATTGCTCACATAACAATTCAATAGTGGTAAATAAATAACACAGAAGTATATATTCATCAAAAATACCTCCGTACGGGTAGTACCCCCTCCATCCTCGCCCTTGTCCGTATCCATAGCGATCACCACCCCTACAGGGCGTGTAGCCGCGATACTGGCCGCTGTATGGTCGAGAGGGGTAGAATGAACCTCCGTAGGGTCGCGAGGCATAGAACGAACTACTGTAGGGTCGAGCGGGGTAGAAAGGTTGGTATCGGCTGTAGCCGCGCCAGAAGCCACGAAAGCCGCCGCGCGACTGCCAACCGAACTGAGCCGCGAAGCCAAGCCGCATGTGAACCGGCAGGTAGTTAAGCCGGCCAGCTTCTTCTCCCTGCTGCAGCTGGACGAATGAGCAATTCATGCATTTGACATAATGCAATTGATACACTTTCCGAGAAAGTTTAATAACCTTTGAAGGCAAATATATTTAATTCTAAATTTTTTAAATTTGTCGCACATCATCCATGGCACAATTTCTTTAAATACACAGGCTACCGCATCATTTTACTTCACAATAACTAACTCTCATCAATATAACCTGTTTAATTTGAAGGACTATTTCACAAATTTAGGCAATAGTTACTTAGCCATCACTGTGTAAATATTCAAAAAATATTTGTATGTTGGGTAAAAATTAGTACAAATCAACAATTTTAACATGTATAAATGATAAAATAAAATAGTACAAATAATAAGCCATAGTATAATAAGCCATCTAAAACACACCAGGATGAGCACGACATAGAAATGCTACGAGTTGATTATACCTGCTGCAGCTGTGCTGATCCATCCTGACTCAAGTTCACTGCATTCTGATCGGCCGGAGACAAGTCGTGCGCCAGCAGGGTGTCATCAGCGAGTGCCGTCTGAATATTTTGCATCATTTGACAGCGCGCCATCTTCCTTCTTGGCATGACTTTTGTCAGCCGACTAAACCTAAGAATTGACAACAATGCAATAAATGTTACAGTGCACGAATTCACACGTTCGTAGGCTAAATGTAAATGTTTGTGTTAATTATTCCTATAGTCGATACAACATATTGCAAACAACGACTAAGTTAATATTTAACTATGTTTAATAAATTTGATAAACAAGAGAAACATATCGTTTTTACGGCGTACGCATTGCCAAAGGGTCAATTGCTCAACATTTTTACCGGCTCAATAGCAATACCATATCGCCCTGAAAATAGGTAAACTAACTAAATTTTGTCAAATTAAACTAAACACCCAAATACATCAATTAAACATCATTAACTTCCAATAAATAATACAGACATTGTATTATTTTTTCTTGAATTGTATCGTTACGGACCACCGTATTATTTATTGAAAGTTGATGATGTTTAATTGATGTTTATTGATGGGCGTTTATTTTAATTTGACAAAATTTTGTTAGTTTACCTATTTTCAGGGCGATAATGTCCAATAAATAATAAATAACGTGACTAAATTATTAAAACCAATAATGTACATTAAACTAGATGTAAATCATTATACAAGTATGGTGCCACAAAACTGAAGCAGAGCAGTACACTACGCAGAGAGCTTACCTGTCATTAAGACTGAGAATCGTTGTGCTGCGGAGAATTATCTTCTCCGGCACCACCGCCACCATATTGACGTCTCGCTAGTGCTGAACAATAAAAAATACTCAAAAATAGGTACAAATACATTGAAAGAATCATACATAATGTGCTTCATTTGCAAACATATACGTACCGTACTAAAGTCGAGAACAGACAATTTCCATGTATATGCAACAACACTGACTAAATCACAAATTGTCACAAAAATATACTGCAGCTCTATTTAATATAAGCCGGCCCGCGAACCTCATGTAATGTACCCCAAATTTTTCAAATAATTATAAAAAACATAGATATTTCTAATAACTACAATAACCAATGCAAGTGAAATTGGCTGCAATAGTAGCAATCCCATTTTCACTGCGATATTTCGGTAAACGGGAGTGCAAAACGTTCATCCAAACGTGATTTTTGTGAAAATTTGTGATTTTCTTTAACTTGCCAATGGTGCCTACATTATGGTAGCCACGAAACTATATTATCGCTACCTCCTTGTACAATCCGGTATTATCGCTTTCAATGTGACCAGAGCAGAGTATCTTTGCGCTCACTCGCGCTTGACCAGAAAATTAGCCAACAAAGTATTTACTATACATGTATTTGAATGAGTAGGCCTAATATCACCTTATTCGGACTGTAATTACATGCACTATGATTACATCTTTCATTTTTCACCCTTCCTCTAAACTAAGTTTGCTTAAGAGTGTAAAAGGTTACTAGCCTACAATTGACGTGACTATATAACGTGATCAGCTAGATTCACGCATTTATACCCTAACGTTACAAATTCCTAAACGAATGTTGATACGAACCATAGTAACATTGAATTAATACGCAGCAAATGGTGCGGGATATTAAAACAAGGCTCAAGATCAGACATAAATTTCAGGATAAATTAATGATTTCTAATGTACATTTATAAGCATTCAGCGCTATTGTGATTGACTATCATAGCCAGTTTATTTATAATCAAGGCCCATAATGATCGCCCTAGGCTTGTGAGCTCAGATTTGTGACACCACAACTTTTATTCCACAAAAAACTTTAAACATTAGCATTGTTGTAGCTTATCAAGCCAAAGTATTGTTCGTGGTACACAAAGCATCATATTTTATCTCAACCGTGTCAAATCTGCTGCAGCTTAATCTGAAAACGAGTAGAGTATAGATTACATTTACCCTGCACTGTTGGGAATCATGAATAATCTTATACATTCAAATTTGTTTATAACCATCCATCTGAAAAAATATTGACTTCCAGAATTCTTTGTTACGACAACAGTAATAGTGTACCGCTACTAACGAGATTGAGACACAGACACGCAGCATGACGTCATATAAGCGAATAATAGTTGTAAGCAACATACACCAGGGCGCAGCGAGAATACTTATGGGGAGGCTTAGCGTAAATACAAAACCAAATTCAAAACAAATCCGTATTTGACAGTACATCTGTTTTACACGAGGAACTTAAAATGAGAATATCTATAGATCCATGTTTTAAAATTCCAACGATCTCCATTGTACTTCAATCGTCAGTGATTGCGAACTAATTAAACTGATTATTTTATTTCCTAGTTCTTAACATATTGCAAAGCTAACGACAGTTATAATAAATCTCTAACTCATCACACCGCAACTATGTCATGTGAGCAAATTGAAAAAAATAAAAAATATGTCAGCATAACATAATCATTCGAGTAAATTTCTCTTAATCCATCACACTCTCTTTGAAATCCTTCAATTGGTTTGTAAGCTCAAAGACAAAACACATGAAAATCAAAACATACCCATAAAAGACCAAATACGGTACAAATAAATTGCTGCCAAATATGGAAACCAACAAGCCATCAAATGCTTCACTCACAGCTGCAAGCAAACGGTGAATAACATGTGAAGCTTGCTTTACGCATTTCTACACACTACATTGATTGCATCGAAAAAATACTGACATCACCACGCATCGGAAATTCATTTGGACGATTTTATGGCTAGACTTTGATATAAATACGCATCGCCTAAAAGCTAGAAGTCTGACATGAAAAAATCTAACAAGTCATAAAATTATAACGTGAGTGTCAGACAAAACAAACGTTTACCTTGGAATCCCGTTGTTCATTTACCATAATCACATATCGTTCACTACACATTTGAACACTGCGAAACAAAATCTATGACTTATCACCAAATTCAGGTGGTCAACTAGCACTAGGAAGGGATAAATTGGGAATGTAGTGAATGACAACAAGAATGATTGCCATGGAATGCAGTGATTAGGAAAAAGCCGTGACTTCTGATGGTAATTTCACCGCTGAAACTCTCTTTAAGATCTTCACCTCCTCCTCAAGCTGACGAATTCTTTTCTCCTTCATGGAAAGTTGCTCCTTGAGACCAAATATCTCCTCCACTTGAGAGTAGTATGCTTTTCGCAGCTGAAAAAGATAAGAAAAATAACATTTAGGGGTTAAATAATAATATTATAACAAATGGGTTTAGAGTGGTTTTGGCTAATGACGTCATCGATCAGGTTTGATACAGGTTAAATACGCAAAGGCGGCCATAATCCCTTATGAATGCACAAGCACTGAAGAAATGTAGTATTTTCTTATAGAACATCATTTCACAGATGATGGAGTAAGCAAAATAAAATCTGAAAATTGAATTTATTTTAAAATTCAATTTAAACGTGCCTACAAAACGCTTCAAATAGCTGCCAGTTAGCAGTGGGAGGCAGAATTACAGAAATCACCTCAATATGGTTTGACCTACCTCTGGTTCAGTTTGAGGTCCTGCTGCGCTAAGCAACAACGCCGAGTGGGCGCCCAATGATCCCTGTGAGATGGGCGCACATGCTAAAGCATCTAGGTAGTGGTGGTTATTACAGAACAGTGAACACAGCAAATAGGCTAGCTACAGTGAACACAGCAAATAGGCTACATTGGCCAAAGCAAAATCAGCAACTTTTCACCGACTACCAAGCTAAAGTGAGGGTGATACAAATAATGCCATTAATAAATCTTTGCCAATAACAAAACAAGGAAACAAAACGTCCGCATGTAATAACCGGCGCGACTAACCGGTTTATTTCCGCTGCAGACAACTGTTAAATTTGCTTCAACAAATTGCAACATATTGTGAGCAGGCTGGAGGTGAGGTCCTACGGATAAGTCACAAAATATTGCAATTAAATATCCCAACAGAGACAAGGAGTGCGGATTTAAGGATAGCAATTTATTTAAATTAACGCTGAAAATATTTATAAAATGCAATACGTTGCATTTTATAAAAAGCAAATATTTACATGCTCAAGAAAAAACAACAATCAGGGTAGTGCAAATGGCAAAGGAGTCCGAAATAAATACGTTAACAACGTCTACCATATTCAAAACCAGGAGGAATGATGTCTCAAAACCTGTAATGCCATTAGATATATAAAATTGCACTATCACACTGATAGGTATGGGTCAGGGCGTGTTACTAAAGGGTCAGGTGTGTAGTTTAAAAAAAATAGCACCAAATACAAAGCAGCATATTATACATTGTTTTGCAAATATGATGTCAATGAAGATATTGCAAACTCAAGAAAAATGGTTATGAAACATAAAGAGCAACATAATTCAATGCAGGTGTTTCGTGAATGGTGAGGCCATCATAATTAACAAATAAGAACACCATGCCCACAAGCAGCTTACTTCCAACTCGTGCCTGCCGCAGACGGGACTCTCAAAGCTGGCGTCATTGTTGTTGTTGCTGTTTGAGCCCACAGGGTGACCAGATGACAAAACACGCTTCTTGTCACTTCGATTTAGATCGCTTGCTGCCGTAGAGGACACGTCATTGTGGGCAGAGGTGCTCCTCGCTTCAAACATATGAATCTTGTCGTTCACTGGCTCGCTGTACAATCAACAGTCCCGTAACCCTATGACATTTTATTACTATTAATTAAGGTTAGCGTAATAGCTTCATCATCATCATTATTATTATTCATGCTTTTCGTCAGTTTTTCCGTGCTAGCATTGGTGGAGGCTTGCAGATGAGGACATATACCCAGGGGTACCAATGTCTCCGCTAAGCTAGCATGAGCATATATCCACTAGAGCAATCAAATTCTGAAATTGCAGGATTTCCACTGACCATTGAAGGAACTGGCCATCGCCAATGCTGCTCAGTCGATGGATGTTGAGAAGCGAAGCTGGGACCCTATTGGCTGATCCGGTTGACGTCACGTTGGCTCCACGCTGCAGTGGACCAATAGATGACGAAGCCGCTCCTTGGTCCGCTTGCTTTGCAGCAGCATCAGATTTATTAAGATCGGCGTTGCTCTGACACATTGCGCGTTTGGCCACCGGACTAGCGTCGCTTGAGTTACACTCCTGGCCATCCTGTAACCATCAACATTCACACTCAAACACATTATGACAGAAGCTTGTTCAAATTAACCCTTTAGCTCAATCCGAATAGCATCTGGATATATTAATGAAACTTTGTGAGTGTAAAGTAGCAGAGTTTAGGTTTAAACGTGTCGTGTGGCTTCAAATGTGAAAACTTCAAATAATTACCAGCTATTATCTGAAGTTTTCATATGAAAATGCTTAATATATAATACAAATTATAATTTGTAGATACATGTACACTTAAAATTAAATAAGTAACTACACTTTCAGCAGAGCTTCTGAGTTTATTTGATTAAATGTATTAGAAAATATTACAGAGTGTCCTGTTAAGCAGTATAAGCAGCCACTTGCCCGCATGGAGATGAGAAGTGGGTCCTTGTTCTTCCCACTCAACCACTCAGTGGCAGTGAGAGAGCGGTGGGGACTAGCTGTAGGCGGGTAGATGTCCTCCTGAAACTGCTCCGACTAAACGATCAAAACAGCACTGAGTTTAACGGTTACTTAATACAGGTAAGTACAAAAAATGCACTTAAAATTCTTGCAAGCAATAACAGCATTCTTGTTTTTCTTAAAAATCTCATGAATTCACACTATAATTTAATGAAAACAATATTGTCAAAAATACAAAAACAGAAAATTGCATGTTCTATGTCAAGAGAAGATCCTGCTTGTATAATTTTGGCTGTTTAGTCAGAAACGATCTAGTCAAAGAGTCTACACAATATGATAATTGAATCATTCAAGTGTTGCTTGTTACAGAAGCAGGCAAGGATAAGTGTGTAGAGTCATGTTTTATACCTTTCTTGGAACTATCATGGAGAGTGGTTCACACAAATCCTTCAGAGAATGCAACTTGTAGAAGCAAAACAGTTCACACTTGCTGGTGTTGACCCCTCTCTTCGGCATATAACCTGCACAATGACATATAACCTGCGCAATGACATATAACATGCACAATGACATTAAACAGGCACAATGACATATAACATGCACAATGACATTAAACAGGCACAATGACATATAACCTGCGCAATGACATATAACCTGCGCAATGACATATAACCTGCGCAATGACATACTTTCAATGTTAACAAAATGAGCAAACAATAAGCACAAATACATACTAACCAAATCCCTTTTGTGGACAGCCCGAAAGATACTGATTCAAGTAGTGGACGTACGGAGATTCATCAACTATCTCGTAGTAGCGAATATTGCCGTCTCCCTGAACACAACAAATAAGTTCTTCAACAATAAGCAGGCTAACAACGCTATTAAATATACAATTTTATTTTTGTTGGCTATTTTGCAGTCCGAAGTGCCTGCCCGCAACATCGCATATTGATGCCTGCGAATTACCGGAATTGCAAGAGGGAGAAAATAATTATTTGTCATTAGAAATGTTAATTATTTATTCTACGAACCCGGCCTGCGAGAAAGATGACTTTGGTGTCGAAGTCGTAGTAGGGAATTAGGACTCCGCTCGACGCGTCAATCACTTCCAACTTGAGCGGTCGCGACAAGTCGTCCTGAGTATTTTACAATAATAATCACAAACTCAGACATTCAGTTTATGCCTAAGTTTCCTTCCATATCAGCTCTCAGAAAAGTAGGTAAATAAGAGCAGAAATAAGATTATTATAGTATTCAAATAACTAAGGCAACCAAAACTTTCTTTTGCATAGTAAATTTGCACATGAGGCATAAGATTACATGTGTGAAAACAAGGTTTGTTGCCATTATTTATAGATTCGAAGCAATTAGGCTTAAAAATTTTCAACATAAGCAAGCTTTTAAAAGTCAAATTTAAAACAGAAACCTGTCTGTGCCATAACTAAACAGGGATAAGCTATGCTTCCTTATTGAGCTTGTGTATATTTAAACTGCTATGCACAAAATATTAATATGAGTGGTAGCTGTAGTAATGAAATCATTACTGTATGTAAGTGTAAAAATGACCGATATGTCAGAAATCAATTGAACTCACAATGTTCCACAGCGCGTACTGTCTCTCGCTCATCTTAGAGAAACCGCACGTGAACAGTCGCTGCTTGTCCACAAAGACTGCTTTCGATGACTTGGAGCCAGTGTGTCCAACCCCTTGCTACAACATAAGAGGAGTTGGGCCGTGCTGCACTGCGGCCGCGCCGCACTGCGGTCGTCCGTTAAACTACAAATTTATGACTGAACGAATGTGTCAAACTCCTTGCTACAGCATACATAATTGTTCAACAACAAATCTATGTCTGAGCCAGTGTGACCAACTTCTCCCGCTACAAAGAGCACTAAAACACAATTCAAAGATACATTATTACGAAAACAATGGTAGCAAACAATAAGTTTTAGACCACATATTTATCAATTCTAAACTCTATCACAAAAACGCAGACACCTATAGAATGAGCATCTTTCAAACATCGCTATATAGCCGCATAGAAATGATGGCGAAGCATTCGAACTAAAATTGGCAGCAGCTGTCACGTTTCCAGTCAACATGAACTCACACACCCCACATTCGGTGCTCTACATAAAAATTTCACATTCTTGCTCTGTGTCTATTTTCCTGTCCTGTTCATGCTTTATATTGTGCTGATGTAAACTGTCCCAGTGGCGAAAAAACTATTTATATTCCTTTAGCAAACGCATAGAGAACATTGCCAATGTTTGACTTTCTAGTCCCACAGTAACAACTAAACCGTGTTCAGTTCCTGCTGCATACCGTTACAACGGTTCCGAGGCGCGAGTCGATGATGCGGATGTTTTTGTCCTTGCAGGTCGTAGCGAACAGGATCCCGTCACGACTCCATGCTATGGAGAAGATTGTATCCGGATGGACGGATATCACCCGGATACATTCTTCCGTTCCAGCATTCCACAACATGCACTGCATGCACACAAATGCACAATATATATATGCACAACATGCATGCACAATTATGTGCGTGCATGTGCATACATAAATCATCCCCGATGTCGACTTTGAACGCCGAAACTGACTTTAACTTCATTGTCATTATTATCACTCATTTTGGTATATAAAAGACAAATGTCGTTAAAAATATTAATAAATTGAAATTATAATATTATAGCTAGCAAAAATGCAATATCATAATCATTATTCAGTGAGAGAGTGACAGTGCATATGTTGAACAGCCAGTAGCTTCTATTGATGCAAGCTTAACAATAACGAGAACATCATCGCTCATTTAAATATTATAACAATACAGAAATCGCTCATTTAGTCATCGGTAGCAAAAGATCAAAAAATGCATTTGCCTCCCGGCTTTCAGGACACGTACTCAAATGACTTGAGCCTATGGAGATAGATTTTTGCAGAAAATTGCAGCGATAAACCACGCATTTCTAATTGGGCTACAGCAAGTTGGTATATGCAAATTAAGTTCAGATTTGCATTACAGGCATGTCTATACTCTGAATAAAAGCTAACATTTTTTAATTCTATTTTTGTCTCAAATGTATTTCCTTTTATATACAGTGTTACGGAGATGTAAATAGACTAGAAATGCCATGACGTTGTTGGCAACTTCAGATTATTGCTTGCAAAACTTAGTTTGTTGCTTAATTTTACATGTTTTCTTTTGTCCTGTTGTGTGCCCACCATTATATATTGCTGAACTAGACATTACATAATTAAACAGCCATACAAAATTACAATTAGGAACCTTAAAATCAGCTCCAGCGCTGAGAATGATATCCTCGGCTGTCGGGTGCCACTCAATGTAGCTGCATTTCTTTGTGTGACCCTGTAGATCCGCCTGCCATTTGGTGAAGTTTCCAACAAACCCATCGTCAGGGATCCTCCACACTTTAATCTGAACACATACAAATCTGTAATCAGCGATCCAACGCATACCATATTGCACGATGTTGAGCAATGTATGTCAACCATTCATATCCCAAAAATTGAACGAGTTATGTTGATCTAAGTTTAACTTGTAATCCTATACTTATTCAGCGTAATGATTATTTGGAATCTACAAATAAATTGTCCTTTTGAGAACCATTAGCCTAATCTAAATTTATATTGCAAAATAGAGATGCAAAGTATGTATAGCAGGCTGTAGGCCTTGATGCCAAATGCAAGTCTAGCACAGTGCCAAGTAAACGCGTTTGCTTGTATTGCAGGACAGGAGCGACCGAATTATTCCGCTTTCAGCTATTTAGAGCCCAAATTGTCAACAACAATTAATCATCTCTATATTTAACCCAGCCACCTGTTTTTATGACATCAGAAAAACTGAGCATTTAATTAGATTTAGTAGAATAACAGGATATCAAATGTGAAATCCACTGATCCAGCTGCCATTACCAATAGGTCCATCTACTACTAGTTTTGTTCAAATGCTCTGGCTTATATTGAGTGTCGAGACACAATAGCAGTCTGGGCTTGTTATTAATCTACTTTCACAGTCGATATGCTCTCCCATGCAATATCTTTGTGTTAACAGTCTCTTCGCATATTTTAAGAGCGTTACGTAGGCCCCACTATCGTGCTACAGAGCATTATAGCCTACCATCTTGCTACACTTATCCGAAGCGCACATGTTTAAACTAAAGTGAAGATTTTTATCTTGTATTACATGATGAATCGAATTGCGAGATTCATTTAATTCACTAGCCCAGATTGGTCAATGAATTTCTAATTCTGGCCGAGGATTTCACTTGGATGTATAGATGTCTAAATTCAACTGAATTACACTTGAAATCAGCTGCGTGTCTTGAATCACTTAAACACTTCACCTCACCGTGAACCTGTCACAGAGTGGACTCAGCCCTGAGATTAAACCAGCACTGAACTGTTCTAAGCTTTACATAATAGCACTGCAAACAGACTAACAGGCAAGCGTTGTCAATTTATCAAAAATTCAAGAAGAAATCGATATTAGTGATCGATAGACAAAGATGGCTGCAGGCAAAACGACAAAAACCATCGGTCTCTTAAATCAGCTAGGCCTAATGGAGACGCTTGTTATTTTAGCCGCCGGCCGAACCGGATTCTAATTTGTTTGCAGTGAGCGTTTTTGCACCCATTGTTTGCATAAACTGCACACTTTGTCCTACATCTCCAGCAAATTTCTGGTTACAGGTTAGCAGGAGGAGATGGAGCACGGGAGAAGAGAAGCGCGCATGAGGCTCACAGACTGCATATTTATCTATTTAATTGCCTATTCTTTTATGAAGCGAGTCAATTTAATATACAAGGGCATGAAATGCATTGAATCATATGATTCTTGCAAACCAATCATGAGTCAATGCTTATCTAATTGACTAGAGCAGATGTGATTACAATGCTATAATTATCCCCTTCAGGATTGAACGCTAATTAGAATGCAGCACTCAATGCAAGATTGAAAACAGGACTCAAACATGATTGCAGCATTATGATTCTCTTCGGGCTAAAAATAATATAGAATAATGTGCTGCTAACTAGCCTGTATATAACGATGGCCTAAATATGGACGAAAAAGCATGACCTGATTTTGATATTGAAAGCAGGATTGTCGAACGCAGAACCAATGATGTCACTGCTTGGAACGTATCACACCTATTTAGGAATATTGCAATTATCACGGAATCCGATTTACAATACAATCACCAGACTTCCTGGGATTTTTCAAAAAATGACTCGTTTTATAATGGGTGTGCGCCATATTTTAATTGAAAAATGCAATCCATTGATGCGCTCTGCAGAGATACCGAGAAACTAGGGATATTTCATTTTGTTAGAGTGGTAACACTGAGCAGAATTCATGATGAGAACTGATGTAGGCTTACAGTGGTATCCTCTGAGCAGGACGCAATGACGCGGTCGTTGAAGGGACTCCACTTGATGTCCGTCACAGGACCGCGGTGTCCGACGACCTTCGGAGCAAAGCTTGCCACAATTCGTCCAGTCTGAAAAATTAGTTGTAACAATTATCAAAATATTGTTGATGATGTCGAAAACAGAAATGACACGATTGTTGAAGAGTTGTGAAAGTTTTTATGCTCTCAGTAAGTCTTCATACCATGCTTAGTCTAGTCTGGTTTACACACGGGAGGGATCTCTCTGTACATAGTTTCAAAAGAGAAAAGGAATTGAATATTTTATTGGTGTAGAAAACGCTTGATGTCATGATCACAAATTTCTATAACTAATCAAAATTCTCAACCCAAAAATGAATTGCAGTTCATTCAAGTTGTTTAGCAGCAAAACACCAAAAGGGTCTCAATATCAACAACAGTACTCATGGCGCTTAACGTTCAGATTAATCAGCAAATAGATTACAATCAACATATTTCTTATGCTTAGTTGCATTAACACGCGTCGAGTTCAGGATCCAGAATGATCAAAGATCATTCAATAACTCTCTATTGAACAACTTGGCCTCAATAATATTAATAGTGATTTCATGACATAACCAAGTATCAAGCGAGAAGTATCAATCCATTCTTGCCTGTTTGATAGGAATGACAAGAAAAGCGCCCCCCCCCGCGGACTCTGTCACGACGGCCAAGTAGAGCGGGTTCACGGCACAGAAGCAGCCATCGTGGGCGTTCTTTGTGACCTTGACCCCCTCGTAACAGTCCTCCTTTTTCGCCGGGCTGCCGAACACATGCCGAAACTTGGAGCTTCTCACCAGAAACATGTCTGCGAGGAAACAGTAAGGAACACGATGTACTGGGCTTATAATTGACAGTCAGGGCAGGCCATAATAAGTTATTCAAAAAAATTGTACGATTGACCATGCAAGTCACAGCAGAAATTTTGGCTCATTCTTTTTGTAAAGAAAAGACTCGTAACTTGGTAGTAATTCATAATTGATATTAATTACTGGCCTATGTTAATGGATAATACACTACACAGCAGTGTAAACATTGTATTATTACTACCCGCTGACGATGTGAAGGCTATTGTAGGTCTATCCATTGTGGATATTTATTATCTCGGCTATAGTCTGTTTTTAATCGCCCGTACTGTAGCGTAGTGTAGGGTGAATAATGACCTAGGCTGTAGAACTAAGCTTATACGCGCATACAGTGAAGTGAAGCTAACAGCACGGGTCACACAATGAGTGCAACACCACGTGCGTTATCGCCACAGGAGTAATGTTCTCATGTAGCACTTCGACACCACACTTACTTTACACACTTAGAACTGTCAGGCTCTCTATTATAAACTTTGTCATACACTAAATAAACTTACCTTAGTAAAACCGTGTGCTAATAGCTCAAATGCAACAAACTGATTCCGTCACATTTCCGCGTGATAAGCCCACTCCTGAAAGCAGCGATAATGAAAACAGAAGATAATATGGCGTTCGCCTGCGCCTAGCCCACAATGTTATATACACTTATATGCAAAGCGCATTTTGATCTGCGACTTCACAAAAGGATGTGCAATGCAGAAAAGCCTACATATATCCACTAATTACAATCCATTATTTCAGAGCATAATTGCTACGACAATAATCTGGCAACTACCCAGAACAACGAATCCAGGATAAGGGAGAAACGCTACTGTATAGGGGGGGCCTGCGGTAACTAGTAGACCTAAGCGACCTAAAAACTAGTTAGCTAGCAGCCTAGCACTAGATATACATGTAGGTCTAGTACCACGCGTTACAAATGCAGTTCCTGTCTTGTGAGCGCAAAAAAGCAGGCCGCCTCTGTGACCGAATTCAGCGTACTGAATGGCCAGCGGTGAATGTGCTGCAGTCATCGCCCTAATGCTAGTCCCTGTATACAGCCGCAGCTGCTGCTGTTGTCTCATGCTGCTGGCCCTAGAGCAAAGAGCAGGGCCTGGGACCTCCGTTGTTGTGGCTGTATTAAAAGGAAAAGCAAAATAGAGCTGTGTATATTGGACAGCTGCAGCTGTGGAGTTCAAAAATCTGCGCCACTGATCTATTCTTTCCTCGACGATGAAGAAATTATATAGAAGAATTGAATCCGTCTCTATTGCTGGTTTCAACCGTATATTTAACATTGAGTCATGATTAAAAGAAGCTTACACGGGCTTACAACACATTAGCACCGTTGATGATAGGCGACCGTTGGGTAACCTCTATTTAATACACCTAAAATAAACACTGTGATAATGATGAGTAACTTATTCGCCCGTGGTTTACACATATATGTTTTCGTGTTTGACCACACACTGCCGTTTGTAAGGTTATTATGAGCGGGGGGGGGGGGGGAGGGGTACTATTTAAAAACTTGCTCGTTTCCGCTCATAATAAGTCTGTAAGGCATCCTATTATTTTAGAATTGATTTGATTGTGAGCTCAGATGAACGCCCCACCCCCACCCGTGCCGCCGCCCTGTATGTGATTCTATCATTGATTGACTTCACTTTCAGTCGAATAACCGCATGCATGAAATGCAGAAAATTTAGTTTTTTAGAGTTTCCTTTAGGTTCTAGTTTCCACCGATTTAAAATTCCCGCTGCGCCCGCAGCTGTAACGCAGCAGACGAGACGATGAACGACCTGAATCAGCGCTATCGCAGCCTGTGCGAGGCTTTTCGACGCAATGCAAGCCGTCTAGTGGCTAGTCTTCCTCCGCGTTGAACAAGCAGTTACGGGGGTTGAGCAATTTATGTCGTCCCCCGCTTTAAATTTAACCGAAAATAGAAAATTTGATATACAAAGTAGCGTAGAATATTCGTGGAACCTTGGACACAGGTTGATTCGAGACGCGATTCCGCTGACGCAAGGTTCAATTATTTTAGTTTTGAAATGCGAAAACAGAACGCTAACGGAACCTATAGAGCAGGCCGATCACAGTAAATGGCGCCTAATGCGTCTTGGAGCCTATTATAGTGGTCGTAAACAGTAATAGGTTATTCCTGCTAATTTTTAAACACCAATAGCATAATCGATTCATTTTTGCCAATACGAACGTGCAAGATATGAAATTTCGAAGGAAATTAAGCCTCTCTTCTTTCAGAGACTATACTAACTACAGCAGCTGGTAAACCGCTCCTGCCGCCCATGGAGCGAGTGAAAGTATCGATTCACGTGAGGTCCTCCTCCCATTAATGATTCATTGTCCAAACATTAGTCAGGGATCAACCATCAAGCCAAGCCTTGGCCGCTGCTACATGCAGCCAACTGGCCTAATGACCGATTAAATTCTCACGGTAATTAGAATGATAGCAAACCCTATGCTAATCGAATTGAACTAGGGCTACAGCTTACAGGAAACGGAAGAAACCTGAGCAGAAATCTCCGGTTTTGACTTTACAGTCATATTTAGAGTCCGTTGGCCATATGACCATAACAAAATAGTTTTCCTCAATATTCAAGGTTAACTAAATGTCAGCAACGACAGTAAGCCTAATGGTAAGTGTAAAAAGGCTTGACAATCAAACACTAATAAAATAGTGTCGTTCAATATAAAGATACAAGAAAATGAATGAAATTTGAAATAGAAAGAATAATGCATAGAACGAATACAATAAAAATGATTAGAAAATCATGCATAAGTCATTATACTGTTACAATATACCCACAAATTTCACGCAGTGAACATTAATTCAAACTGTCATGTGATGACAGCCAAACCAACAACGGGCCTACAGTAACTGTTATTGCATCAACTTGAAAGTTGTTCATAATTCCACTGAGCTCCAACTACAATGACCAATTCAAAGTCATTATTATAACCTCTGGGACATCGCTTCAGAATGTCCCACAGGGACACGAAACATATCAACAAAGAAACCCGGTTGAGCGAGAATTGCAGAAGTTGTCATTGTTTCAACGGTAGGCGGAGCCTAATCACCGTCATCATTTACGTTTTACGTTTACTTTTCCGTGCTAGCACAGAAAGTGGACACAAAAGTGGTGCAATGAAACTGTTATTAACAAGATGTGGCAATTTGATGAGACTGAAAGCTAAACTTGCGCTCTTGTTTTCTTCTTTAACGCACCAACTTTTACAAATTTAATTGGGCTTACTGTAGGAAGATGTTTGGAATGTATAAGAGAATCAGTTCTGTAGAAATTAGGCTACCGTGGCCAATCACCGCCCTAAATCAATTCATCCTTGGCTCAGTTAGTGTGAAAACTGCATGGTGGGCACGGAATAGCTGACGGTGGGCGACCGTTGTATCGATTCAAATCTTCCCCACCGCGGCCGCCATCTTGATCCGAGCCGCACCAGCGGATCGCACAGCGATGACGTAGGTTGTCGACAAGTGACGTCATTCATAACGTCATTCATGATGCCACTGGTGACGTCACAGCGCAGAAACGATCCAGCGGTCCTTAGAAGCAGCCCGGCGTCTTGACGTCTGCAAATAAGTATTGCAACATGTGCATTTCTATCGTGTGTATTACTAAATTACAAGGGAAGTAATGCTCCTTCTTGTCATTTTGCTTCTTCGCAATGTGCTATATGCTTGACTGCTTTTGTGGCGAATTAAACGTATATAAAATCAGAATCACAACACACAAAATTGCACTCAATCGGATAAAGAAGATCTTGGCGCGTGACGCCATCTTTTTTTTGTATTTTTAAACATTCTATATTTGTTTAAATTAATGATTAAAATGTGCGCAATTTTATTTTCTGACAAATAAGCGTAAGCGTTTAAATTATCGCTAAATGAATATTATCAACAATAGAAATCATTCAAAATTTAACATAGTCCCAGGCATAGTCCCAAGCATAATCTCAGTGACATTAGATCCAGTCCAATCAGGCTCCAGTTAAATAATTATAGCACTAACAGGGCGAGTATAACAATAACACGAAATGATGAATTATATACAGGGTGCCGCAAAAAAATACCCCCTTGGCAGATTCGCGATAACTCAGCCAAAATTAATATTTTTGCTTCATCTTTTCAGGGATTGTAGCTAATTTGTAAGATTGTAGCTAATTTGACACAAGTTCTCAAAATTTCACTTGAAAATCTGCTTGCATTCAAGTTATGAGACTTTTACCAAAAAAAGTTTTCAAATCGTTTGAACTAACACACTAACGCCTGTAAATAGCGTTTTGATGGCTGCCGATCTCTGAAATTCGTCGCTAAACTGACAGGAC
>JAQIWG010002164.1:0-21338 GCA_034695025.1 Chamaedrilus cognettii | reverse complement strand
AGGGTGTGAACTAACGCAGACCTACTTAGGGTGTGAACTAACGCAGACCTACTTAGGGTGTGAACTAACGCAGACCTACTTAGGGTGTGAACTAACGCAGACCTCTCCCGCTCTTCTCTACTGATTCCGTGTGTTGTGGAGACGCCTCCAAAAATGAAATCTTGATTGATTGATTGATTGAACCTATGATCGGCGAAACTTTTTATGATTGATTTCTAAGTGGCGACGTGTCGTCGCATAGGACGACCTTTTGAGGAGGATACTGTGGTCGATGGTGTTGAAGGCAGCGAAGAGGTCCAAAAGAACAAGAGTAGAAAGTTTATGTTGGTCTCTTGCATAGTGTGTCAATATGTTTAATATATATCTATTAAGGCTTATGCTGAACCAGCATGTTTTAATGGCATTCCTTGCTATGTAATACGTAAAATGCGTACGTAGGGCTTGTAAGCCTACCTTTAATCCCCTTTTTAGTTGTTTTTCTAGTTAGGTTTTTTTTTAGTTACAGAACCGCTCCCCCATCTTTAGTCGTCTTTTACGACTCGCCCAGGAAGCTCTGGGCTGCAAGCCAGACTTTCTTTGTTACCCGGCCTGCAGGGGGTGTGTTTTATACGTATGCATAAATTATGTTATACATATTTCGGAACTAACATCGATGTTAATCGTTAATCTTTGCTTGTAATTTGCCACGTCTCTCATTGAATTTGTGCTCTTCAATGTACATTGACTGCCATCTATAGCCTAATAGACTATAGGTCCAATAAGTGTTTAAAGTCTGATAAGCTTGGGACAGAGTGAGAGTGAGAAAGGGTGCTAACGTGACACGAGGTCTGTGTTTACACAGCCCACAGGTTTGATCGACTCCTGTCCCGATTGAAGGCTTGGCTTGTGGGTGGTTAAATATTTGTTGACAACATCGATGGTAGACTGCGCACTGGGGGTGCATGTTTGCCTTTAGGTTGGATTCCATGTGGGATCATGATTCAAACTGTTTACAGAACACCTGGTCTTGGTTATATAGTTTGAAGTCAATGAAGCTATCTGATACCTCTTAATCTTTATTGCATAGATTTTTTACTACAGCATTTCATGTTTTAACATATCTCAACACAGCGTGGCTGAATCTGGATTTGATCATGAAATTGAGAATTTGACATTGACTGAGTTTTATCTGTGGGTTTTAGTGAATATCCTGTTTATGACATATTAGGCTACAGAGTGCAGCTGATGTTTGATGCTGGGTCAGATAGATGCATATTTTGGGCTTAAAATGGTGATCCAATATATCACATGCATGATTGCTAATAGCAAACTTAAGCCGTTTACTTCTGTTATTTTTAACCCCAATGGGAAAAAATGAAATAAGATGGAAAGACCTATTTTGTCACCTCTTCTGGAGTCCATACCATTTGTTTTCAGACGGACTCTTGCCACCTGGCGAGGACTGCTAGAGCTTGGTTTTTTGGCGTTCGGATGCCTTCCTGTTGCCAACCAGGATAATAAATTGTGTGGCACGGGGTTAGCCGCTAGTGACACTTAGCAGCCTTGCTAAAGGGCCTGTAACGCATGGTTTCATAGTTGCCGGCGTGGGGACTTGAACCGTGGTCCTCTGGACTCTTCGTCCGACGCCTCAACTACTACACCACAGCGCCTCGCACAATTATCTAATTGTTCTAATTAAGCTTTAACATAAGTGTTAAAACGTTGAAAGATGCCAAATTATTCATTAAGCCATTTATGCTAATGGATACACCGTCTCAGCATCGATTAGAAACTAAAATCTCCAACATAATTAAAAGAGCATTTTGTGTAATGCCAATTTTGAAATGCAAACATTTAAAAATTATGCTCAAGAATTCCTAATTATGTTATGAATATGAACGTGCATTCTACGGTCTGAGTTTTCACTGATATATTGAATTTCTGGTTTGATTTAAGGAAAAGAAAATTATATTTATGTCAAGATTTAAAATTGAAATGCTGTCAAAGCGTTCTCATATCATATAATCAAGTAATTATCCTCTAGTATGCAATTATTCACTGCTATTTATACTAAAGATGAACCGGATGCTAATAACGTGGTTCATTGCTTGACTAGTTAGTCTCTCATTGGAGGGACACAACGTCACTTTGTGTAAGTCTACTGCGGTATTAACTCAGTGCTGCTGCTGCTGCAGCTGCTGCTGCTGCTGATAATGCTGCTGCTGCACTTGAGATCAGTGGTTACTCTAGATTCATGGGAGAGTCTGCAAACAATGTGCCTTGCTTTGCATTCCGAGCCAAATTACAATCCTATCTGCTATTAACAGATCTCAGGCTGATGATAATGCCTCATCTCTATTGTTGTCTAACGATAATGCTTCGCGAATGCACATATAAAATTACAATTTCAGCAGACAGTAACGTTCACATGAAGAGCTTTTTCATGACAAATCAATTTCATTTAAAATGAGGGGTGGACATTGACTAAGGTACAAACTGAGAAACTATGGATGGTATTGTACCGGTGATGTACAAAGCAAACAAATCAAGTGAATTGAGGACTTGATCTGCTGATAGCAAAAAAATTAAACTTGCAAAAACCAATTTTTATGCCGGGGTTAGTAATTTTTTTCCTGCTGCCCGAGAACCATTTACAAACTTTATTGGTCCTTTGTTTTTATAACTTCAGTTACTGGTTCTATCTATGGCAATGAACGGTGCGATAAATTCAATATATTTCAGTGGCACAATCCAGGGGGGAACAATTTGCAGATTAGCCTGCTATGTTGAAAGATGTGTACAAAATATGACAAAGAAAGTATGGCGTGCAAAATAAATGTTCTTGGCAGAATTTCGTGAATTTTTTTTGTGGACGCACGGCAACGGAGAGATGTGAAGTTTTGCCTCGTGAAGGCTAAGGAATTAAGAATTGGCTTGCAGCCCAGAGCTCCTCTGGCGAGTCGTAAAAGGCGACTAAAGAAGGGGGAGCGGTTCTGTGCGGGCTTCCTTGCACAGAACCGGACTGTATTATGTGGTACACAGGTCCCTAAAATAAATAAATTCTAAGAAATAAAGTGACGTTTTAGGTGAAGTATTAGTGAGATATGTGACATTTTAGGTGACCTATAGATCTGGTGATCACCGAACGCCTTTAGGGTTAAGTTATACCCTGATAAACATGCAGCGCGTGACAACTTCTAAAACAGGCGTAGAGCAACTGCTCAGCCTTTGAAAGTCAGGTATGCTCACATAGTACATTTTCTCGCGTAATGCTACACCTGCTCGTTTCAAATTAGACCTACAATTTGCATCTAATCTTCATTTTTGGAGTACTTACTAGGCGTACTAAACTTAATCCTTGGCGTCACAGGGCTAAACTGTCCCATTACAAGGCATCTTGTTGTGTTTTACAGCCCAGTTATTTAATACCACCTAGCCAGCCCACCGTGCCCTTGACACCCCCACTCCTCTCGGCCCGAAGATGAGCACCCCTGGGAGCTTCTACCTCGACCCGGCGAGTTCTGGGCCGCGCCCCGCCCCTGCTCCCCCACGCTTCCTTAAACGTCAAATCTACAACGAGCCGAGCGTCTTCAGGCTGATCGACGAGCATGCCATCAACGTGCGTAGTTTGTAGTGTGTTTGTATTAAACTGTAGTTTGTATTGGCAAGTAGTTGCAAAGGCTCGGTTGATTTCTGAAATAAATGATAATTTAAACTAACGCCTTTTTTGAGGTCTATTCTGTTGATGTCCATGTCTCACATAGGTTAGATGTTTTGTGCCCTGATGAGGACTGCTAGAGGTGGGTTTTTACGGCCGGATGCCCTTCCTGACGTCACCCAAATAAATAATTATCTGGCACGGGGTTAGCAGTTAGCGACACTAGTGTGTTTACAGCCTTGCTGAAGGGCCTGTAGCGCCATGGTTTTGTAGTTGCCGGCGCCGGGACTCGAACCCAGGTCCTCTGGACAGAAAAGTTCAACGCCTTAGTCACTATACCACAGCGCCTCACTAATTAAATGGTATGCTTTGGTTTATTTAATGGTACCGTATGCTTTTTTACAATTACGGTACTCGGTACTTTACTTCTTTAAAGCTCGTGCATGTTTACTAGTTTTATAAGGCTAAATTTAGGATTTAAATATTTAGATTTTTTTCACTAGTGTACACACTGCTTTTGATATCTGCAACCTACAGGCTGTTTTAGTTCAGTATTTTATTATTAACGCATTGAGTTCAGATCATTTTTCAATTGGACAGAGTTTAATGTTATATCAGGGGCTTTATAATGCAAAATGTCTCCTCTGGTGCTGTACTGTGGAGACTATGAAATTACTTTGAATAATCCCTGGTCGACTCCGCTGCGTATTGAATACAGGAGGCGCGAACCAACTATCGCAGCTTTAGGGACCTCATGTGGAACCTCATCTTCAAGAAGCACTGGAACGAACTGGAAAAGGCTCGGTGAGTGCTGCCGCCTTTTTTATTTTTTATTATTTTGTATTGCTTTGTCAATAATGCTGACAGTTAGATGAACAGAATTATGTCAGAGGACATGAAGGATGATGAAGCTATAAGGATCCTATCAATGGGACTTGTTTTTTCTCTGTGGTTCAGGGCCATATTGCACTAATTTTTTTTATGATGTTCTTTGGTATTCCAGGGCCATATTTCGCTATATTATGGTGTATTCCGGGGCCGTATTCCTCTAAATGTTTCGATGATATTCCTATGTGTTCCAGGGCGATGTTGAGCTAGGTATTTCGGCGCATCCAGGATGATATTCTGCTAAATTTGTTATATTCCGGTGCATTCCAAGGCGATGCTCCGATGATATTCTGCTGCATTCCAGAGTGACATTCCATTGCAAGTTCCGGTGATATTCTGATGTGTTCCGGGGCCACATTCAGTTAAGTATTCCGGTGTATTCCAAAGCTTTTTTGCACTGATATTCCGGTGTGTTCCAGGGCGATATTCCGGTGGATGACGACCAAGAACCTGTACACGATCATGTTCGACAGCGAGCTGCCCGGGTCCCCGGAGCAGGTCCTCGGGGGCTTCAAGGACAACAAGACGACCATGGCCAAGATCTTTGAGTGCCTCGCCAAGTGAGCCAAGCGCAGAACTTTGAACATTGTATGCATACGCCAGGGGTTCTTAAACATTGCTGTGCTGTTACGGGTTCTCTAAGGAAGGCCATATTTACGGTCAAGGTCTGAGAACCCTCGAGGCTTAAGTTCTATGGCTTGACGTTTAAGCCTCAGAAGGTCCGAGTCCAAATCTAAGTCCTAAATCGATGTCTAAGCGTAAATATCCTAAAAATTACGTTTTTTTGCATTTATTGTTTACGTTTGATACGCGTAGACTGATCGTTTGCCGACCAATTTGCGAATGATATGGATTTTCTGTGACATAATAATGAATTTACAGGGTGCTTTCTTCATTTTCCCTTGCGCGTGCAGAAAATATGCAAAATTCAAAATCGTTGGTCTAAGGTGTTTTGAATAGTTTTCGAATTAAAAAGATTCTCAGTTGCTGGTTGTATAGAATAGTTTTGGAATAAAAAAATTCAAAGTTGTAAGTTGTACGGAATGGTTTAGGAATCTGTCAAATTAAAATCGATATAGGCATGAACCCACGGAGGCGTGCCTGTGTTTTTTAATCCACTCCAGTGTGTCAGTGTTTATTTATTTCATATGCGACATATATATATATTTCATTCAAGGCGACGAGATATCTACAGGTGGGAGGGGCTTATTAGTATTGATTTACTGAAGCATATCAATGGTTATCAACCCGGCTCAGTGGTTATCAACCTACTGCGATGTCTCAGTGGTTATCAACCCGTTGTGGTGTGTCAGTTTTGCGGGCCTGCACTGCGTGACCCTGTCTGGCTGGGCCAAGGGCGTCGAGTACAAGCCCGGCATGTCTATCACCTCCACCCCCCCCAACCACTCGTGGAACGCAGTCTTCGTTGACGGAAACTGGCAGCTCGTCGACAGCCACTGGGCGACGAGATATCTACAGGTGGGAGGGGCTTGTTGGCGAGGGAGGGGCTTAATAGTATTAGCCATTGGAAGATGAGTAGCTTCAGGTAGGAGGGGCTTCTTGTGGTGGAATGGGCTTGTGTAGCTAATGGGAGACGAGATATCTGCATGTGGGAGGGGTTTTTTGGAGTGGGAGGGGCTTGTGTAACCAATTGGAGACGAGAGACTTGCATGTGGGAGGGGCTTGTTGGAGTGGGAGGAGCTTGTTGAGGTGGGAGGGGCTAGTGTAGCCAATGGGAGACAAAATATCTGCACGTGGGAGGGGCTTGTTGAAGTGGGAGGGGCTTGTTGGAGTGGGAGGGGCTTGTGTAGCCAATGGGAGATGAGATATCTGCAGGTGGGAGGGGATGGTGAGGTGGGAATGGCTTATTGAGGTGGGAGGGGCTTGTTTGGGTGGGAGAGCTCAATTACTATCAGACATTGGGAGATGAGATGGCTTCAGGTAAGTAGGGCGTCTTGACGTAGAATAGACTTGTTTAGCCACTGGGCGACAAGTTAGCTATGGTTGGCTTGTATATATATCAGGCTCATCAATTACATCAATCCGAAAAAAATAAAAAAATAAAATCATTATCAGAAATCAAAGATTAACCTTAAACGTGTTCAAAAATAGATCAGTTCAAAGTTAATCAGTCGATGTTAATCATGCTTGATTGGCCAACTGAAAAGCAAAATAACGTTTGATGAGAGGGACTTGTTTAACCAATGGAGGACAAGATAGCTTGAAGTGGGATGTATTTTTCATTTGTGAATACATGCAAAAATTGATTGTTTTAATTGATCGATTTTTGAAGAAATTTTTACTTGCGATCCGATGGTATTGTTTAAATTTAATTGCTGGGCGTGTTTCTCGTATGTCTGCCTGTATATCTCTACGTGTCCCACTGCTTGTCACACTAGTCTTCTCAGTCCGGGCGAAGTGCCTCGGTGCTAGGATCCTCGTCTGCTAGCCTGCGGGTATGCTTCCTTGTCTGTGTGTCGTGTCTCGATTTCTTTCTCACTCTGTGTGCATCTGGTAGCTCGTTTTTCGTCTTCAGAATTTCTACAATCTGTTTTATGGAGACCGTAATAGAATTTAGCCGTTTGCATTTGAAATGTGGGTTTGGGGAAGAATGGAGAAGATTTGCTGAAGGGAAGAATGGAGGGATTACAGGACCGGGAAGGCCACGTATCTGGATGATAGATGATGACCTGCTTGAGAAAGAACAAGAGTAGGGCCGAGGATTGGCTATGATGGAAGCTTTGGACATAAAAGACCTGCCATGTGGCAAATTTGACTGTTAATCTGTCAGTTTGCGCATTTATTTCCATGAAGTTTCATTTGTGTCAGCGCGAGAGTGCGAGTGAGCTGTTTCTGGTTTCTCTTCTCCTACACTACTTTTACAATACTTTTCACTTGTGTGCGTGATATGTAATATCTCTGCCTGGAGGGGACTTTGATTGAGATCCCGGGAGGTCGGATCAGACAATAAATTGTCACAAAATTGTGTCATCGCTCCCTGCTGCCTGCAAAGGTAGCCCTATGACGTCCAGCAGAATCTGCGCACTCTAGGAAGGCCTGAACTCAGCCGAAGTTCAGGATTCAAGTGAGATAACAAACCTGAAAAGTCCGCAACTTCCCCTTTGGGGTAAAGCCAGAGCATGGATGGCGGAGCACGCAGACTTGGACTAACATGCTGTGGTTGACAGAAAATATATATATACGCATGTAAATAAAATATGTGACGTCTGAAGTACCGCTCCGGTTCTTTGGGGTGTCAGCAAAGAATAAGCACCGACTATAGACCAATCGTTGTTACCCCTGTGGTTATCTATGCACTCCTTTCTCTACGCACATCAGGGGCTAGAAGATTTGAAATACATTTTTGACAAGTGTTTCAGTCACCATGCAGTAAAAACCATGTAGGGCTGGTGGGCTACTGGTTTGTCATGACATCGTAGCGGTAGTATTGGACCAACTGTGCCACTTTTTTCCTGTATCGGCTATTCCTTTTTCGATTTATATCTTGTCTCTTCTGACTATCTGAGTCTGAGTGTTTATGATCAAAGAACCTCGGGGTATGAGTACAATGACTTTTACTTGTCCTCTCTTTTTAACTGTGCTTGTACCTTTGCTTGTCTATCTCTACCTCTGCCTGTCTCTGTCTCTGTACCCGTACGTGTCTGTGTCTCTATCAGTCGGAGCGCAACACCCCAGAGAACCTGGTGTACGAGTATGACGACTTTTACTTCCTCACGGAGCCCTCGATGCTCATATACAGCCACTGCCCGGAGGAGCCTGCGTGGCAACTGCTGCACCCCGCCAGGGGGCGCAAGGAGTACGAGGACTACCCCCTCGTCAAGTCATACTTCTTCTCTATCGGCATGCAGTTCCTCCAGCAGAATCGGGGTGAGCGGCGGGGCGGGAGGGGTGTGCGAGGAGGGGGGTGGTGTATAGTTTATTATTTTATTTTGTTATGGTATAATTATCAAATAATAATGATATTGTTTATTGCATACCCCCTTGTCAAGTCTTACTTCTTCGCCATTGGCATGTAGTTCCTTCAGCAAAAGTGTTATTATTGATATAGTTTGTGATTTATAATTGTTATGTGTTGATCCTTCGTTCCTAGAAGTTTAGTTTTTAGTTTATGGTGATGAGTTATATTTGTGAAACGTTATATTTATTATATTCGAATTTACCAAAAGAATTTTTGGCAGAAAGGATTGATTTGGCAAAAAATGTTAGGCCTGGCGATGAATAACAATTTTTGGCAATTTTTTGACAAATTTAGGGGGATCCTAAACAGGAACTGCACAGAATTTCTAAAAAAAAGCAGCAGCCGGGTTATGCGACCCGGCCCGCTTTAGCTCCTGCCTCTCGATTTGAGTTACAGCTTCTGTGCTAGTTTCTACAGCATATAATTGATGAAGTTGGAGGCGTTTACGTTTTTTCACACCATCGCATGCATAGCCAATAAACAACATTATAGCAGTTTATTTAGAAACAGTTTGCTGCATGTATATCGATGAGAAAGGCTATCCTAGCCGAGATTACTATTTCAGTGGATGCTGCTGATGGTTCTGTTTGCTGGTTCAGCTGTAATTCAAGGAGTTTCTATAATTAAACAATGAAATTATGAACTACATTGTGAACTATGCACACATCAGAGCTCTCCCTTGCCAACGCCTAATCAGCAGAGCATTGTGGATCCTTCCTATCTCGAGGGGAATCAGTGCCTGGGGCGCTGGAGGCATGCTCTAGCTAGAGTGAACAGTTCAGCTGTGGGGCGGCCTGCTTGCTGTAACTGACTCGTGGCTGTTGATGCGGTAATTAATGATTGAACGAGGCCTATGTATGGCGTTGCATTTCATGAAAGAATTTTATTAGTTGAACTAGTCATGGACCAGTTTCCTCTGCTTAACTGCACATAGTGGCATAAAGCGAGGGTTTTAGGCACTAACTTGAGAGTATTGCTTGAAATTGAAGAAACCAATATGCGGGCCCGTATGTATTGTTATTTTGGGGGACTTTTAGTGTGTGATTTAGGGGGTGTTTGTTTTTAGTTTTTTTTAGTTTAGAGACCTGTGTCTAGCACACAAGGGCTTATACAGTCCGGTCCTGTGCAAAAGAGCTGGCACAGGGCCGCTCCCCCTTTTCTTTGGTCGTCTTTTACAATAAGCCCGGGGAGCTGTGGGCTGTAGGCCAATTCTTTGTTTCCCGGCTTGCAGGGGTTGAGTTAGGGGGTGTCCCTGCTTCTAAAGCACAGGGAGTCGTGCAGGTGTTCATTTTCTTTATCAACGACAACGTATGCAATAATCTCTTGTGATAGCTTTTGGATACATTCGATCATCAAAATCGGTTGTTGTTCTCTGGGTCAGAAAGAGCTTCGACATCTCTCGATCAGTTTGTGACTTTATTAGTATTATTTTTCCATTTTGCATTTTCCATCCACACGCTCGTTACAATACTGATCATGGGCACCGGTGCAATCAGTTAATTGCATATTTATTGACTGAACGTTTGCTGCGAGCAGGCAGCGAGTTTTTGAAAATTATGTAAGCAAATAGCGTGGTTGTCCTTACCTTACCTTAACCTAACATTAACCCTATCTAACTAACCCTGGCTCCTTAACTAGCCCTATTTAACTCGTTGTTGTATAAATAGAATTCATTTGCATTTTTAAATTGTGCGCACAGGCATCGTGTTCACGAAGCGTGGTATAGTGACCCTTACCCTGGGCTTCACCCAGCCGACGGCCTTCACCTTCAAGCTGGGGTACGGGGACAACAGCGCGGAGAACCTTCAGGGCGTCCAGCTGAAGCGCTACGTCATCCAGGAGACGACCGAGAACAGGGTTACCTTCTACTTCAGGTCACTCTTATCTTCTCTTAACCGCAGAGAGGCCCCTGCAGGCCGGGAAACTAAGAATTGGCTTGCAGCCCAGAGTTCCCCGGGCGAGTCGTGAAAGGCAACTAAAGAAGGGCGAGTAGTTCTATGCTGGCTTTCTTTCACAGAATAGGACTGTATAGTGTATATAGTCTTTGTGCTACACACGGTCCATGACTACAAAAAACAAAACAAAAAACTTAACCACAGAATTAAGAGTTTCATGCAGTAAAGCATTAAATCTTCGCATGCATGTTATTTTTGCGAATTTCACGAATCGGTAAAACTTGCTAAAATTACACACGCAAAAATATAGCTCTGCAGAAGCTACATACAATGGGCTCAACAAGCTAAAATGAAGTGCAGCTAAATATCTGAGCTCTAGCGAAGCCACGAAAATAACATGCAGTTCAAATTTCATTTTTTGCAATACTTTTCAAAATTCTTCCAGAAACATTTATATATCTATTGACCCATGAAAGAAAAGTGGTCAATTAACATCGCCGTTGCCCTTATGTCACGACACTAGCCCTTTTTGCTGCCGCTGTGACCCCTGTGACCCTTGACCCTATGTCTCAGGTCGCCGAAGGAGGGCAGTTACTACATGACGATGTTCGCGCAGCCAGTGGCCGACCGCGTGAAGGTGGAGAATGTGTTCAAGGCGGCGTGCGAGTACAAGATCATCTGTGACCAGGCCGCCAGCGACATACGACCGTTCCCGCTGTGCAGCGACGCTAACTGGGGCGCGGGTACTCACTCACTCACTACTCACTCACTCACTCACTCACTCACTGAGTGAGTACAAGATCATCTGTGATCAGGCGGCCAACTACATGCGACGGTTTCCGCTCTGCAGCCCTCACCTATCTGCTCATCCCCAGTCAGATTCACTCACTCACTACCTCTGCAGGCCGACGAACAAAGAATTGGCCTGCAGCCCGGGGCTGCAAAGCTACCGGGGCAAGTCATAAAAGGCGACTAAAGAAGGGAGAGCGTTTTTGTGCGGGCTCCCTTGCACAGAACCGGACTGTGTATAGTCTTTGTGCGACACACTGTGCTACACTAAAAAAAGCAAAAATAGCAATAGAACGAATGTGATCGCGCTTGTGATCAGTAACTGTGAACAGTGTCTGTTCTAAATTTTTTCAGTATTTCCTCAAATTTTTCCCCCCAAAATTTCTTACTTATATATATATAACATATAATGATTCCGTAAACTACAAAAAGAAGGAAAAAGTTCAATCACTCGCTCACCTCGCCACTCCTTCATTCACTCACTGTCATGGTGCCCCCAGGAGCCCCGGTGCGCCAGTACGGCCTCACCCCCAGTCACTTCACAGCTCTGGTTCCCGCGCCCAATGGTCGCGCTGAGCTCGCGTTTACGCGCGCGCGCGAGGTGCGCCTATATGCGCGGCTGGTCAAGGAGGGCGTAGAGGAGGGGAGCCTAGAGGGCGCTGTGGAAGTGAGGGAGGAGGGGGACGTGACCTACGTCACCGTGCACCTTCCCACCGCCGGAGAGTACGGGCTCGAGGTGTGAACCCTTTGATTACTTCGGTCTGCTTGTTCTAGCTAACTTGCCTTATTTTGGTTTCTTAATACTTTTCGTTGTTTTACAACGAAGCGTTGTGGCCGAGTGGTCTAAGTCGCGGGGCTCCAATTACGGCCGGTACGCTTAAGGCTGGTTGCTAGACTTCGATTTGAAGTGCGATTTTATTTTGTAGTCCGAATTAACCAATGAAAATATATGAAAGAATTGTATCGAATAATCTGATTGGTTAATTCGGACTACAAAATAAAATCTCACTTTAAATCGAAGTCTAGCAACCGGCAGTTAGTATCATTTCACTTGAATTCTGTGCTGTAGCTTAACTGTAATAGACATGAATGCACCGGCCTATCCTTCTATAGAGTTGCCTATTTATTTATTTATATTGCTCTTTGCAATCCATCATCTTTCTACTATGATACAAAAGTGTCTTAGAATAAGTGTTAGTCTAAAGAGATTTGTAAGCAAAATCTCAGGAATTTATTATTGTTTGTTATGTGAAACTCCGCACCACCATGCGCGAGCTGATTGATGACTTCAGTCGGTAGACAAACTGATAACTGTTATTTTAAATCTGACTTCCTCTTCTGGTCCCTCTTTACTCCTCGATGTCGTCCCTGGATGCTCAAACAGGCTCTAAACTCATTATATTATTTTTATTTATTTATTTTTAGAATTTTTATTGCCCTCGGTACTGCGTTCCCGAAGGACTTATAAAAATTGGTGTCAATGTTTAGCTGTGAAACAGCTAGCCCTCGGAGTCAGATGATGAGATAAAAGTGCCCTTGAAGCACACACAAGCACACACAAGCACACACAAGCACACACAAGCACACATTATTATTATTATTATTATTATTTGGAAAAACTTTTTTCCAAATGTAAGTAAACAAAGCCCGAGAACTTCAGGGTATGAACATTTTTTGTGTTGAGGCAGAAATGCTATTTAGATTAGGATTAGGCAATCTTATTTACATAAGATTTGGATTAATTTTTGCAACCGTTGCTGCGGCAGGCATATAGTGCAAAAGAGCCGTGGCGTGTTGTGGCAGGTGTATGCGAACGAGCCGCAGCGCGAGGGCGACACATACACGCACATGTGTCAGTACCTTGTGTCCTTCACCGACAGGGACTTCGGACAGGTCTACGGGCAGGTGGGTCACTTACTCTCTCTTTTACTCACGCATTTACACATTCATTTACTCACAAAATTTACTCAGGCAGTCGGTCAGTTACTCACTCTCACTCACACACTATACTCGCTCAAACGGTCAGCTGGTTTACAGGCTGTAGAATGCATAGATATCAAATACTTAGATCGCACACAATACTAGCTCAGCAGCCGAAGGAAGGACCTTTTAAGGAAAAATGGAAGTTGATTAGAATTATGGGTAATAATTATTAATTATTGTCATTGGTTATGAAATTGATCTGTCAATCAATTGTTGATGGTTGGTAATTGGTTTGGCCTGTGGGCCAAGCCCCGCCCCCAGTATCTCCATACGTGCTTCGATATACAGCATTTAGTGACTTTCCTTGGTAGAGTGAGGCACGTATGGAGATGAAGGGGGCGGGGCTTGACAGACCAATAACCAACCATCAACAATTGATTGACGGGGTCATGGCCTGCACACATCCTATCACAATAATTAAAAATGATTTGGCCTATCCATAATTCAAGTAAACTTTTGTTCTTGCCGAAAAGGTCCTTCATTCCACAGCATTGCTGAGCTTATACATGCGGGAAGATGTGTGAGGAAGCTAGTACATGAAGAAGCTTGTAATTCTGTGAAGAATGTCAATAACGCGTTTTCTTGTTTTGATTGGCCGTCAGGTATTCGACAGGTCAGACCTGGCCTATGGCATGCAGGCCTCCCCCCAACTGTACAACGCACCGGGGGGCCAGTACACCACCCTGACCTCCGGGGGGGCCCAAACCCCCAATCGAACTATCCCCGCCGGAACCCAACAGATCCTCAGTAATCAGGGGGGGCCGGGATACCTTGGAGGGGGCTCTGGCGGACAATACCCATACAGAAATGAGCAGGGGGTGCCTGGAAACCAATATGGAAACCAATATGGAAACCAATATGGAAACCAATATGGCGGCCAGCCTCAGCAGTATGCTCCCGGGGGGGGTACAACCACGCAACAGGGGGGCCCCGCCGCACTCTATGGCACAGGGAGCCTATACGGGCCGGGGGGCCAGTACGTCGGGGCCGGGGAGATGGTGGTGCCCCCAGGCAGGGTGATGGGAGGGGTGGTGGGGGGCGTGGTGCCCCCTGGGGGGGGGAAACAGTCGTACCAGGCATCGTCGCAGGATTGGGATGGGAATGTGCTGACGGCGAGGACCTTCAGGGAGGAGGTGGAGGCAGGGGAGGATGGGACGCGGTCCTACCGACAGCAGACCACCCAAGTCAGAGTTTTGTGCTTCCATTGTTTTCTAATTTATAAGATTTGTATTTTATTTAAGTACTTCATCACAAAGCAGCATCATTACAATGAGCGACTTCAGAGTTGTTTTGCAATATTTTTCACATTCATTACTTCAGGGCAAATCAAAATACTAATACAGAGAACATTAACATGTAATAATATTATTACAAAATGCATAGAACGTGTACATGTACATGGAACATCTACAAATAAAACTTCAACTTCACTACTGCACTCCACCCTAATGGATGATTATTTGCAAGGCTAGACGAACTTAGGGGCGCACGAAGTGATGCGAAAATTTTTGCCGCAGCCGGGATTCGAACCGAAGCCCTGTCAAGCAGGTAATCCGAGCTCCGCGACTTAGACCACTCGGCCACAATGCTTCTCAATAAAATGAGATAGATCTCCGATTGTTCCCGCGCCAGCAACTATGAAACCATGGCGTTACAGGCCCTTCAGCAAGATTGTTAAACGCACAAGTGTGTGGTGCTAGCTGATAATCATCGTCCAGAGTAATTTATTATTCTGGTTGGAGACCGGAAGGGCATCCGGCCGTAAAAACCCAGCTCCAGTAGTTCTCATGAGGGCGCTGAACGTCTAACCTGTGTGAAAACATGGAAATTAACAGAAAAGGCGGTTTGTTTTTTATAGACATGATGTTAGTTAAGGCCAAACCAAACTTTTATCAAAGTTTGGTTTGCTGCAGATGACGTCCAAGCTGGAGATGATGGGGGTGGGAGGGTCGCCCAAGAAAGGTCCTGGGCCCCCACCCAAGCCGGGTCACCAGCAGGGGGGCTACGCGGGGGATGAGTACCCCCCCGGTGGGAGCCCCAACGTACCCCTCGCGGAGCAGAATTACCAGCTACAGCAGCATATGCCAGGTACTGTTGCGGGATGTATAGTTTTAAAAGTATGAATATTTCTAAAAGTGTGTTTTCTGTCTAAACGTTCTTTTTTGGTGTTTGGATTCGAGTTCTTTTTTTATTAGAAGATTTTGTTTGTTTCCAAGTACAGCATGATTCATAGTGTTAGGCTGTTTGTGCTTTCAATGAGATAATACTTACTCTGAAACTCCTGAAGTGGTGATGACATGAATCTACAGTGTTGCACGGCAAATGTTCTTCACTGTCACCCGATGCTGTTTATAGATTAACAATTTCTTGGCTTATTTATTACATGATGGGCTAAAAAAAACACCATTACAAACATCATATGAAAGTCCATACTACTGCCATTGAAATACCATACTAAGCATCAATCAAACCAAATTAAAACACCATTTGAACACCACTCAAAAAACCATATATAAACACCATGCAAAACACCATCTAAACGCCATTCAAAGCACCATTCAAACCTTAATCAAAAGCCCATTTTAATACCATTCAAACACCAATCAAACATCATTCATGCTATATATATATATGCTTGTCTAGATGTTATGATTTGTGTCATGCTATGAACGTATTGCTGTGTATGCTTCGACTGTTCTTGCGTACGGCTAGTGTGTGTATAGCCTATGTTTAGTATACAATACATGTTCGTTATTTCCGAGGCCCTATGTCTAAGTCAGTCATTGTTTCAGTGTACGGGGTTTCGGGGCCAGCGGGCGCAGTGGGGCGCAGGGCCCCTTATGCGCAACAAGGTAATGCGGCCCCGCATGGCGTCGCATGCGTACATAAATAAAACACCTATCTTTTACAATTATTGTGTAATCTCTAGAAGTTGATTAGATTTTTTGGTTTTCTTGAATTGAATGGAATTGGATGATCAACTATCCTGCATGCATAGAATCACCATTGTGCCTGTATTGGATTATTGCCGAACTTCTTATTTATTTCAACGCCTAAAAGTTGTGTAAGAAATTTCAGTTCAGTTCATACATTCGCCTGAGAAACTTTCCGGTTAGCGCATTAGCGCTGGTCCCTGATGACGTCCTTGAATGTTGAAACTAACTCTAAACTAATTATTTTTATTTAGGCTGATGATAGTTAATCTAAAATCTTGAAAACAGCTTCTGAAGGATTTTGAAGTCCATATGATCTATTACATTGCATGTGATTTTTGCGTTGTGCGTGTGTAGGCTAAGCAGGGCATGCATTGTATCTATACTTATTGTTTGTAACTTGTTCACTTCAACTTCAACTTCTTTACTGCGCTTCACACAATTGAATGATTATTTGCAGGGCTGACAAAATTAAGCACCTTTGCCAAGGGTGCACGAAGTGACACAAAAAAATTTGCCGCGGCCGGGATTCGAACCGACGCTCTGACACACTCCCAATCCAAAGTCCACGACTTAGACCACTCGGCCACAACGCTTCGTCGTTCAATCATTGTTATTAATAATTTAATATTAATCATTGTTTTCAATAATTAATCTTGAAAGGCTACTTGGAATTGAATATGCCTGCATGATCTCCTTTTATATATAGCATCGCTATGAATCCTTGAGCTATGCAGCCGTACTGTAATGCACTAAGATTAGGCAAATTTATGCATTCTAATGCAATTCGTTAATTGAACTCTCTAGGCTGTGACAGGCTGATTAGCATGAAATTGGGAGAAATGTTTCAAAATATCTTTTTCACCTACAGTTTTAGATCATACTCGTTGTGTGATTTGTAGCCATATGCAGATGCGAGTATATAATGCAGGCATTCATGCAGAGATTGTTTTGGGTAAAGCTCATTTTGGACCGATGAAATTACAGTTAACTCACAAATTCCAACCTGCAGCGCGTTAAAGCTCAGCCAGTTAGCGTCATTATTAATTATTGTCAAATTTTCTTAACTCTAATCGTAAATCTAACCTAAAGCTGACCCTTCTCCTAACACACACATTCCTTACTTCGCTGCATTTCCACTACTCTCCCATTACTCCACCCTTCTCCTAACACACACATTCCTTACTCCACTGCACCTAAATCATAAAACAATTCTTCATATCTATCCTAACCTAAACCTAACATTGTCCCTAAAACAACCACGTACACAAAATTCTAAATATGCTAACGGTCCTTAACTGACCGTGGTTTGACGCTTTGGCTTTCAAGGGATAACAACTGTTTTTACACTGATGGTCAAAATTGTATTATTGTTTATAGCGGCTGATGGTTAACAGTCCTTCGTATTGAGGAGAAAATAAGATTTTAAGCGAAAAACTGATAGAGAAGGATCGGTAGACATTGAGGAAGAAAGCGGAGGAGCTATGTAGGATATTTGAGGAACTGCTCAGAACCGCGGTGAGATTTCTTGAATTCTGACATGAAAGTTTCCACCACCCCCAGGATCACGATCCAAATCCGTGATGAACTTGTAGGTTTTTGACAGGTCCCTGATAATGCCGATGAGCACTCAAACTGGCTAACTAACTAACCTCCTTTTTATCGTCTGATCTGTTAATGTCCATGTTTTCACACAGGTTTAGACGTTTGCGCCCCAATGAGGACTGCTGGAGCTGAGTTTTTACGGTTGGATGCCCTTCCTGATGCCAACCAAATAAATAATTGTCTTGCACAGGGTTAGCATCTAGCGAGACTTGTTTGCTGAAGCCTTGCTGAAGGGCCTGTAACGCATGTTTCGTAGTTTACTGAACTATGAAGAACTCATATTATGAGTTCTACATCTTTAGCGGTTCAGTTTTGTTTCTGTGCGTGTAGATGAAGGGGGACAGCGACCCCTAGAGGTCGTGTATGTGGCCAACGCCATGGAGAAACCGCCATCGAATGTAGCGCCTTGGAAGACACAAGGTTGCTTTCTTTTTCAATTTTTTCTCAGACACTGCGAGAGATGTGCAATTCTGAGGAAATTGCTTAAATTAGCACTGGGAATTTAAAATTTCCAATACGGTATTGCATACAATCTTTTGCTATTTTGAAATCGTGTTATAGAAGAACGCTTGAAAAAGAGTTGCAAAAGAAGTCAACTGTAATTTAAACCTGGGCATATATTTGGATGCGTGTAGATGTGGAGTGTGTATATTAAATGAAGTTTATTGTGTGTTGGTGTGTAGCGTGAGTATTAAGTGACTCACGTTGTGTGTAGGTGTGGAGCATGTGTATTAAGGGAAGTTTATCGCGTGGAAGGCGGTCACGTATCGGAATGATGGATGACCTGTTTGAGAAGGAATCGTATGCGGATATAAACAGAAGGGCCGAGGATCGGATAAGGTGGAAGGTTTGGACACCAAAGACCTGCCATGTGGCAGAGCACTGAAGAGAGAGATTGTGTGTAGATGTGTGTGTATCAAGTGAAGTTTATTATGTGTAGGCGTGTCGCATGCGTGCTAGTGAGATGTATCGTGTGTAGGTGTGGAGCAGGGTAGTCCTCGCAGTGTGGCGGTCAGCGGCAGTCGTGTGCCCGGCGGACAGGAACAAGGTATGGTGCCCCTGCTTTGTAATTCACTAACTTTATTTGTGCTATTTTAAAACAATGTTTATGCAGCAAGGCGCTGAGGCCTAGCGGTTAAGGGGTGGGGATTATAAGACTCGGGTTTGGGGTTTGAATCCTGACTCTGGACACCGCTAAACTGTGGTGCTACGGGCCCTTCGTTTATGTATTTCTATTATTCTATATGTACAATATCTTGGTTGTTTCAATACTTACTATGTTCTTTTATTTTCGTATATATTATGATAAAATCTCATATTAATCTTGATTAAATCTTATTATTGATGAAATGGATTATTATTGATTATTATTGATTATATCTTATATTTTGTATATAAGGATGAGGGTGTGACTGAATTTCTTCCTAGTCAATTCAATCTTTCAAATTCTAATTACTTAAATATATCTTGTACCGGATATTAGTTTAAAGTTTTTTGTGATCGATTGAAGGAGGATACCCTTATGGAGGGCCAGGGCAAGAAAGAGACCCACCGCCCCTGCCTGGCAGTCAGCCGCCGGGAGGCAGCAAGGGTGGTCCGGTGGGCCAATACGGAGCCCAACAACCGGGCCAATACGGGGCCCAACCAGGGCAGTATGGGGCCCAACAGCCGGGCCAATACGGGGCCCAACAGCCGGGCCAATATGGGGCCCAACAGCCGGGCCAATACAGGGCTCAGCAGCCGGGCCAATACGGGGCCCAACAGCCAGGCCAATACGGGGCCCAACAGCCGGGCCAATACGGGGCTCAGCAGCCGGGCCAATACGGGGCTCAGCCAGGGCAGTATGGGGCCCAACAACCGGGGCAATATGGTACTCAAAATCCCATACGATATGGTTCGCAGCAAATTTTGGGTCAAAATGGGGCCACTCAGGGCCCATATGGAGAGGCCCAGCAGCCCGGACAATATGGCTCTAGGCCCTCAGGGGGCTCTCCGCCGGGGGGATATGGGGACGCGCCCAGGCCGTATGGGGGCCAGGGAAGCGATCGGGGAATGGGCATCGGGCCAGATGGGAGACCATATGGGGGGCAAGGAGGTTATGATCAGAAACAGGGTGAGTTAGAAACTGACTTTAAATTACAGATATTCACTAATTTTAAATTAAATATATATATTTGTATTAAATTGCAGTTTGTTGAATGCTGAATTAAATTAAGACAAAATTAAAGTAAAAAATGCATCTAAACTCTCTCTCTTTAGTGCTCTGCCAATTGGCAGGTCCTTGGTGTCCAAACCCTACACCCTAGCCGATCTTTGGCCCTTCTCTTCATGTCCGCCTACGATTCCATCTCAAGTAGGTCGTCTATCATCCCGATACGTGGCCTTCCCGGTCCTCTCTTGCCCTCCATTCTTCCTACTATAGCTGTCAACAATCCCTCTCCTCTCATTAATGTCTAATCCAGTTCTTCTTCTTGTGACTATCACTTCCATCATAGTCCTTGTTTCCCCCATTCTCCTCAACGCTCATCTTCTCTGTCCAGCTAATCTTTCCATTCTTCTCTATACCCACATTGTGTTGCGCGTGTGTTGCACGTGTAGCGGGGCCTCTGGGTCGCGCCCCATACCCCTTTGGGGGTGACGCGGACGACGGCTTTGAGTCGGCGCCACTTGTAGCCAGCGAGCCGGAGCAAGAGTACAAGCCGCACCCGACCCGCATCTACACCAGCCACATCACTGTCCAGGTCGACTATTGGTTCTACTCCATTTTATGTACCGTTCTAAATGTTACTTGTCTCTAGCTACCTCTGCTTATATGCGACAATTTGTCAAGGTCCATAACTGAGCTGTAGGGGTTAGGTATAGGCGCAAGCCTTCTCGGGGATATTTGTCTCTTTTTGCCTAATCTCGTTACTTCTTATACGTCTTACATATATGTACTTGTATTTTGTCTTGAAATAATAAATGTGGAAAATAATTAAATACGTAATTGTTACGTTTTTTCCAATTTTTTTATTTCATTAACTATCATCGTCATAATCATTGACATTTTTGCGTCCACTTTTTCGTGCGCGTACAGCACGAATGGCTTGCAATTACGAATAATGATGGCGTTTATAATCGCATTAATATTATCAAATTTTTAATGGCATTAATATAATAATAAATTGCTGTTAATGCGCGTATTTTGCTTTCTGTATTTTTTTTCGAAGCGGATGCTTATTTCGATTGTTTCACATTTTGAGAAAATTGATTTACAGAGGCTCAATTTAATATGAAAATATTAATTGTATCCTTAATATAATTGTGTTTTATTAATTGAAGCTTTGAATAATATTGTATTTTATAAAAATACAAGTTCACTGTAGGATATTTACAAATACATCCTCTCTTAGCAAGAACAGGCCATTCGTATGCTGTTCAAACAGCTTTTTATTTTTACAATGCATAAAAATCAGCATCTGCTACATCCAAAGGATGCCGTGCTGGTTAACTATCATTTAGGACTAGCTGGGGTACCCGGCGTTGCCCAGGTTAAGAAATACTGAGGGGAAACACAGAGGGGAACCCCACCTGGCTCCAGACAGTGGCGGAGTACACCTGCGTGAAATCCGATGCCACTTTTATTCTTA
>JAQIWG010002163.1:0-21341 GCA_034695025.1 Chamaedrilus cognettii | reverse complement strand
AACCCCTTGTTGGCGGGAAAAAATTTCTGTCAGCACCTCCCCCCCCCCCCGCTCGTGAGTTGTGCACGGAAGAGCATGTGGTCTGTGGAAAGTTGAAAATGGGCTTATTAGGGAAAACGTTTTGTTACTAAATTAGGTCTCTCCCACCGCCAAATCCGTGGCGTTGGGGGGATCAGTAGCCACGCCTACCTGCAGGGGAGGAAAACATGTCCGTCAGCATTCCTCCTCCCCCCCCCCGCGTTCGCAAGTATGTTGGGGAGGATCTTTGGGGAGGGGGCGCTTCTCTGGTGAGAGGGGGCTTCTTTGGTGGGGGGGCTCTAAATCCTGCCTCTTGCCCCCGGGCGTCGCCACACTTCGCGCCGCCACTGGTTCCGAGCTTGGGGCTGCCGATGCATACTTTAGTCTCAAGCTCACTTTGTAAAAAATAACGACAACTCTTTCCAGCGAAATTACAATCTCAAAATCAATGCTCTTCAAAAATTTGGGGAGGGGGTTTGAAAAACGAAGCCGCTCCTCGGTCTGCGAATCTGCTGTGTGATGACATTGTGCAGTTTATCTGTGAGTTTCACATTAGTGTTACGGTCTGTAGCTAAATTCTACATTTTCTGCGCAGCCTCCCTTATGGAAAAGCCATATGATTTCCACATGTGACCCACATGTGAGTCACATGTTAGTCACATGTGCGTCACATACAGTCACACGTAAAATATTTTGTTCACGTGTGATCCACATGCGGATTCAAGTGTGACAAAATGTGGTTCCACATGTGACTATACGTGGATTTGAAAAACCCACATGAAAACACATGCGAGTCACATGTGAGTCCCATGTAAGTCACATGTGGATCCCATGTGGGTTTTGCATAAGGGCTAGACCTTTTCTTACTGTTCACGTTGAGCAGTTGGATAATTAGCCTCGCCCAATTCAGTTCTGTATTTAGATAAAGTTAGTACCATGAAATTAGTAGACTGCTCTGTATAGAATAAATTTTACATTTAGATAGGATTTAATTGCGATATTAGATGGTGTGTGTTTTAGATGTGTTTTAACATCCCAATAGCTGCAATATGATTGCTAAATGATACACACCATTAGAGGTGCTACACCATTATACTATACTCAAAAGATCTTTTCGAGGCTAGATGTAACTATTCTAGTTCAACATAAATACAACGACGTACTATTTAATCATTATTAGAAACTGAGATGGAGAGCGTCCTCATGATTGTTGGACTGGATGCCGACCCTATACAAGGTCAAGACGTCCTTCACATCAGCCTCGAGCGTACAGACAGCGTCAGCAAGATCGGCAGTACACCAAAGTGGGTAGGTGCAGAGGCAGCTGCCTGCGTGATGGGTGACACTCTGTACGCTGTGGGGATTGGACGCGCATACAACGAACTGTGGAAATGGAACGAGGCGTCTGATTGGCTTAGATGTGAGGCCATGACGTCAGGCAGAAGCAGACACAGTGTGTCAGTCGTTGGTTCGATGCTCTACGCTCTGGGCGGGTGGGTGGATGCTACTGATACAACGCTGAGTAGTGTCGAGGCTTACAACACGCAGACAAACAAATGGTCTGCAGCGGGTCAACTGACGCATGCTGTCCGCACCGCGGCTTGTGTCACTTACAAGGGCGCCATCTATGTGATGGGAGGTGTTCAAGGTCCAAAAGTAGCTGTAGCTCATGTACAGCAGTACAACCCTGCTCAGCACAGCTGCACACTCATGCCCAATGCAATGCCTCGAGCCATGGCCTGGATGAGAGCTGTGTTGTGGGAGACGTCTGCCATACTGATCGGCTACTATACGTGCTTCATTTACAAGTTTGAATCACAGACATGGCAGCAACGAGCAAAGCAGAGATCGCTCATTTTGATTTGATACTTGACAAGGAGACTCTCTACATCGCCGGCGGTGGTACAGACGCGATAGACAAAGATAACGAAGTGGTCTGGACGTGTACAGACGAGGTGCGGTGCGTGTCGGTGCTTGACATCATAGAAGACAAGCGAAGAGCGCGCTGGAAGCATCACGCCACACTACCGCAGGCTGGCTGTGTACATTGCTACAGCACCACGCCACTTTCACTTGCTTGGCAGATGTGAACCATGCAATTCATGATTGATCACAGATCATAAATATATTGAAACAGAATCGTACTCTCAATATTTTCAAAATTTTGGCACCAAAACCGCAGCGATCCTGTCGACTACGCTTTAGCCTGTGTTATTTCCCATTGCTAATGAACAACGGGAAATAACACAGGCTAAAACGTGACCCAAATCTAAACTTCACCTTGAACTACCCCAAAAATAAGCCTAATCTGACCATAGACTAACCCTACACTAACCCTAACACCAAACCCTATTCCCAAAACTGGAAGTAGGGTATGCCAACAAAGCATTGGCTTGCAGCCCAGAGCTCCCCGGGCGAGTTATAAAAGGCGAGGGGGAGCGGCTCTGTGCGTGGTCTTCCACACAGAACGTGACTGCAAGTCTGTAAGAGTCTTCGTTACTACATACAGTCCTTGAACTCTCAAAATCACTAAAATCATAATAATGCATGATCGAAAGGATTGCCAGAACTGCTTTGTAGTAACATAATAACATTTATATGCTATAGACAGCGCATTCAGCTGAGTAAAATTTAAAATTAATGTGTGTGGTGCAATGAGAGGACACATACAAATGTGTCCGCATGAGAAGACTTACAGCTGGTTTCTCCAACACAGATTTGATGGTGGTTCAGGATTTAACCCACCTTTTTGCATAGAGTAAATCCTGAACCGCCATTTAATCCATATTGAAAAAACCAGCCTTAGGCTGAGTTTTTCCATCAAGCGTTAATATTTAATCCAAGGTCATGACGTTATTACACCCAGTGAGCGCGCTGAAAGCTTGATCTATGGTTAATTTAGCGCCATGTGATTGGTTTTTGTTGAATAAATCTCGGATTAAAATTAAACACTAGATGGAAAAACCCGGTCCGAGGGTTTCAATTAAAGGGTTTAAATTCAAGGTTTATATCAACGACTGTAAGCAAAGGGTAGGATTTTTGCTGGTAACATTTAAGTCAACATCGATTTGTGATATTGGCATTACCGTATCAGGTTGCATATAATCAAGAACATTGCAAATATTAAAATATTATGTAAGTAATTGCTTTCAGTCAGCACAGCTAGCGGTCAGATTTTCAGCAGTAGCTGGATCAGAGATATTAGAGATCAATATCACGATCAGTGTTAGTAATGTACATTGAAAAGAATATAATTTCATGCTGGAGAGGGTTTAATGTGTTCGTGGATATGATATGTTTGTCAATACTTGTTCGTTTAATTGAAATTTCTGTAGCACGAGAACGATAATCTTATGATTTACAATCTTGTTTTTCGAGCGTGATCTTAAAAATCACTGAATCGGAGATTATCACTTCAACTTCAACTTTACTACTGCACTCCACCCTAACGGATGAGATCACTTCAACTTCAACTTTACTACTGCACTCCACCCTAACGGATGATTCTTAGCAGTGCGCAAAAAAAAAAAAAAAATAAAATCTACTTTGTGGAAATCTATTATGTCGCACAACACTGGCAGGGGTATGATACCTTTGACAGCTACAAATAGGAATGATCAAAGAGTGTTAGAAATGTACAATCTCAAACCAACACCGATTCCATAGTTGAACATTCAAAAGCAAGCCTATGTTGCAAGCTGGTGTTGGTGAACGCAAACAATTGAAGGACGCGGCCCTCTCCACCCACATCACGAGGCTGTGTCTAACAGGTAGGGCCTAGGCGTGTTGGCTTAAACACCCCTCGATGGCAAAGGATCGAGAGTTATCTGTGAGTTCCATAGCGGGAAACGTTCAAACTGTGCTAGCACTGAAAAGCGGACGTAAAACGCGAATGAATGATGACGATAGCCTAACATCAAACTAAACCAAATTGTCAAAAACCGTCGTTAGAAGACGGTTTTTGAGACATCAAAGACATCAAATTTAAGTTTCATCAAATTTTCTAAAAATGTTGAACCTTTAATCATTAGTAAATAGCGCGTATAAAAAAGGCAATATCATCACACAATCAGTAAAATAGATAAGCTACCAACTAACTTTGCCATTTAACGAGGCCAGCAATGATGACCTCCTCTCGAGTCAAAATGCCAATTTTCAAGGCATTTATCTTTTTCCAGCGAACTGGCATCCTGATTTAATAAAATAGAATTAGTATATCTGGTCTACAGCGCTCTTTAAAAATAGGCAACCTTAAAGGAAATATATTAACAACACTTCAATAGCAGCACAGTTGCAAAGTTACAGCAACCAGTAACATTACGATTTATTCTAAAACCGTTCTGAATGCGCAAGTATCTAGGAATAATTCGTAAAAAAATCATATTCAAATAAATAAATAAATAAATAAATAAATGATAGCAGAATGTACAGGGTAGCACTCACGTTGACGACGATGGTCCCGTTGACCCACCAGGTCAGCCTGGGTCGGGGGTTGCCGCTGATCTTCACCATGAACTTGGCCGTGTCGCCCTCCTCCACGCGCTGGGACTCGGGCAGCAGGTCAAATACGGGGGCCGTCACGTCAGGAAGGTCCTCCTCGCGAACTGAGATGTTCCTAGAAAACGCGCACAATATTAAGGCTGGATCTCATCGATGTACATTCATTTATCCATCGACTTCCCTCTACCTTGATCTAGAAAAAAATTTAACGGTAGTCTCTGTCATTTTTTAAACTTGCAACTTATTAATTTTAGAGGTCCAAATTTACGTCCACTAGAAATTATGTTGATTCAAGTCAACAGATAATTTTTTATTTTGCTCGATATGTATCACAATTTAATGGCAACCCATAACGGCCATTCAAAGAAGCTTGTCGAATTAACATTGACGTTAATTTAATAATGTGATATTTTATTACTTCAAATGGACGAAGCAAAAAGCTTCTTTGAATGGCAGCTATGGCCTGCCGTTAAATTATCATTCTAAGCCATGATAGAAGGAGATGTAAGAATATGCTATAAAATTCAACCCAAGAGACGATTTCAGAGACGTGCCTTCACTAATGCCTCTACCCCCACCTCCATGAGATCTAAGACCCTATTGATTCATGATGATTAAAGAATAAACTGATTTAAAAAAAGTTATAGCAAAACTATGTTGCGCTGCTCCTATTTTTTTAGTTACTAAATGATAAAATGTAGGTGTTTTTGAATGGCACTGATGGACTGCTATTAAAATCTGTTCCTCGATGTGCTTGGAGGGGAAGTAATCTGCAATCGTCCCTAAAAGTGTCCGCACACCTTTCGGTCAAAACGAAGGAAGTTTTGTCGCTAACGACTAAAGTCTGTATGGATTACTATAGAACTCGTCGAGCCGGCGACTGCCTGCGGTAGTTTGTCTTGGCACGCAGACAATGACGTCATCGTCGCTTAACGACGAATGCTGCATGCAGCATTCCTTTTGTTAAGTTAACAGTGACCTTAACGACGGCGGCTGGCGTTCGTTTGATCTACAGCGCGCACGCATAGCGGTCCCATGTCTGTTCGGTCAAACGAACGCCACGGTGCACTTCCTTTGTTTTGACCAAAAGGTGTGCGGGCACTATTAGTTACACAGAAAACTTTCTGGCATCTTCTCAACGTGGGTTTAGTCGACTGATGCTGAAAATAGATTCTGTACGCTTAACTATGAAAGTTAAAAGCTACGATAACATAGGTTTCTAAATTTTATTGACCCGAGGTTTAACATCAAATACGCTACAAGTCATGTAAGGGGCACCTGTATATCTGGTCCTCCATGTCCTGTATGTGCTGCACGCTGTGAATGCCCTCCGGCAGCTGGGACGCGTAGATCACCCCCTCCTTGCCTGCACGAGTTAAACAAAACAGTTTTCATTGCCATCTTCTCATAAAAAACGAATCTAAAAAAATCTGAATATCCACGTTCCAGCAAACATATACTTTCACACGACATATGCGCTAGCAAAAACATTTGCATGCGAATAATTTTCACCCTTACACTTCCTTGCAGAGCTTATTGTGAAATTTGGGGAACATTATGGAACATTCGTGCATTTATCTTTTTTACACATAATAACGAAAAACATAATAATTACCTTGATCACAGACTCTATGAGCTGGTTGCCCCAACACGGATTTAATGGTGGTTCAGGATTTGATCCACCCTTTTGCATAGGCTAAATCCTGAACCACCATTAAATTTGTGTTGGAGAAACCAGCTCTAAATCTATGAATTTAGCTAAATAGTTACCTAGCAGCTTCAAGACAACAGCCACCCTAACAGTTCATCTGACAGCCTACATACAACGATAAACAAACTTAAAACAAGCTCACCAGAGGAGGATTTGTAGTTCAAGGATCGCGTGTAGTAACGATAATTATTACAGTCCAGTTTAGTGCGTCAGCTTTGCAAGCAATAAACCGCTCTCCCTTCTTTAGTTACCCTCGAAGACTAGCCCTGGGCTGCAATCCAATTCTTTGTTCCCCGGCTTGCAGGGGTGTCAAACTCACCGGTGCAGTGCAGCTCGGCCTGGGTGGTGTCCGATCCGTGCTTGTTGGTCGCCTTGCAGACGTAGACGCCGTTGTCCTCCGGGTACGTGTACAGGATGTCGAGCGCCACAAACCCAAAATCGTGCAGGGGCCTGAACCGATGTCCTGCGGATAAACCATTCACAAAATAATTTGAATGCACAAGAAATTGAACATTTATATGCGAACCACACGTTCAAAATTCATGATGACTTTTATTTTAGCCTCTTGCTGCGTCCCCCACCGCCAGCAGAAAAGTATTTTTTTCTCCGCATATAAATTTAAAAGGTAAGGAAAATTAGGTTAAAATGAGGTAAAAAAAAGTGACCCCACCGATATATAAGCATCCCCGCTAGCGGCAATGTAGCTAAAGAATTGAAATTTTGTCTGTAAAAGTTTTCTGTCAGCATCCCGACTTGCAAATTCTGTCCGAGTGGGAAAAATTAAGATCATCCCCTCCCACCAGCAATTCCTGGAACCGCCTCTGATCTTGTCAGCACTTTTTTGGGTATTTTGAGATTATGGTTAGGGTTAGGGTTATGTTCAGGGTTAGAGGGCCACCACTGACCATGTCTGAGCAGGACCCCATCCTTGTACCACTCGACGTTCATATCGGGATCACCGACCGGCACGAGCCGACACTCAAAGTGCGCCGGCTCGTTCTCTGTCAGGTTTGGCAGGGAGCGAATCTGCGTTTTGAACTTGGGGGGGCGCGGACGCTCGCGGTGGAACATGTCCTCCGCGGGGAGGTCGGGCCCCGCTCCCTGCTTCACCGGCGACCTGGAGCGACAATATAAGGGGAATATTGAATAGTGCTCCCCCAGTCAACGAAATGAACATTAACTTCACTAATATTCATCCGTTATCATCAAACGTTATAATGTTGGAATAAAATGAAAGTTTCCAAGGAATCAAAAAAACATTCAGTTGTACTGAATGTTGTTCAAATTAATTTCCATTAAATTTTGTTCTATATTTAAGCATTTTTCAGCGATTCAGCAGATTTCAACCGACCCTCTAGGCAAACCGCCATCCATGTAATCCTGTGGCGGTCCCCTCGGTCTGAAAGCACCAAAACAAACTTGTCTAAATATTGGTCAACAGAAATTTAAACTACTGTTTAAAGAACTGCAGCAAAAAGTTGATAACTAATGATTTTAGTGCAAAAATTATTTAATATAACCAAAAAGTAGTACAAAAACCATACTAGACAAAATTATCTTCCAAATAAACCAAACTAAACCGATCGGCCAAACTAAACACCCTGCATCAAACAAAACCAATAAATTAAAACAAAAATAACTTTACCATCTGACAAAAACTAAATGTCTCACTGCAAAACATCCTCCATTTAGATTTTTGGGGAAATTTAACAACAAAAAAATTATTATCCCAGGCGAAAGCAATCTGCAATAATAGCATTAAACGCTTTGCAAACTTGTACATTGCCTGCGCAATATTAGAGCGATAAGGCCAAAGCAATCTTGCATGCACAGTTTTGTGAAAGTAGAAATACGACATTATTATTCACTTGCACTATATATCGCGCAAACGGCCATAGGGCCATAAGGCCATAAGGCCATCAGGCCATAAGGCCACCAGGCCATAAGGCCATCAGGCCATAAGGCTATAAGGCCATACGGCCATCAGGCCATAAGGCCATAAGGCCATCAGGCCATAAGGCCATAAGGCCATAAGGCCATAAGGCTAGGTTTGCAAGTCCACACAGAGAGTAGAGATAATTAACATCGTCAACATCCTCCGCGACGCATACATTAGTAGCATTAATGACATCTCGTTACGTTAACATCCTATGTATAAATCTTGTAATGATCATGTTAACATCTTGATCTACCATTCACTATTTGCTATATTTAAGTATTTTTCTTTAGAGTTGCATAGGTAGTTGTATAGTAGTTGTATAGCAGCATAGGTCTAATCTCTATTCCTGTGTGTGTGTGCGTACGCTTGCCGTTACTCGTATGAATGAAATAAAGATATTCATATATAATTTTTCCCCATAACCTCCGCCCACTCACCGTTCGTCCTCCTGAATGTACCGAGCCAGGTCCGACGGCCTTTGCACCGCTGGCGGGGGTGTTGGCCTGGTCACCGGTGGCGGGGTCGGTCTGGTTACCGGTGAGGGCGTCGGCCTTGGCGCCGGGGGCGGCGTGACGCGAGGGGGGGGCTGCGCTACAGGCGAGGGCTGGCGCCAGGACTGCGGCGAGGGCTGCGAGGGGGGCGGGGTGGGGGAGAGGACAATGCCTGCCGTGGAGCGGTGGAAGTCCACCGAGGGGTGCGGCGGGGGGGGCTCGACGGGCCAGCTGGGGGTGGGAACGATGACCCGCATGTGCTCCATCGAGGGCTCCGACTGCGGTCTGTGGGGAATAAACAATATGAAGTTCTTCTATTACCTTAAAAAAGTTTGTAAAAAAATGTTCACTGACACTGTATTTTCAACTCACAAAGGGCCAGTACTGCTGTTAAATAGTTATTTGACTCAAAATTGTCACAGAACAAAAATGACGTCATGACGCAATCAGGTATGTAAATTATATCTCAGATCTAATTCAACACACTACTATTCGCAGATCTAAATTGGACCGGAGATCATTTACAGTAAATAGCACTCAATTGAAAGACTTACTCCAAATGTTGCTCAAAAATGTGCATTGTTTCATTGTGGCATGGTAGCCAAGTTGCCAACAATAGAAAATTTATTTCATTGCAGCCTCAACAAAAAATTACATTACTATTTCGCGCGTGACCCTCAAACTCATTCCATCGTACACACATTTGATATAGACTGTAAGTCCCAGTTGTTCAAAACGGAGTTATTTGGTTTTAAATAATCACAGAACAAAAATGACATCACGATCCAATCAAATCGCGCAAACTAGATCCAGGATTGTTTAAATAACATGCCAATATTGGGGAGTTATTCAAACAATCCTGGATCGTTCAACTGTGGTTCAAATAACTCTCTATTGAACAACTCGGCCTGAGTGCAGCAACACGATGTTGATGTTATTTTTTGGACACAATCGTAATCGATTTACCTCCTCTGCGTCGGAGGCTGCACCATCTCCCTTGTACTGCAAACACAACACACACATGGACATAACACACAGTCTTCCCTCACACCTTTCTCTCTCCTCTTGTCGGGGCTTAAGGTCTGTGTAGTAACAAAGACTACTACAGTCCGGTCCCGACGCCGGGAGTAGATTTTTACCATCTGTGTCCCATTTTCCGCGGCTCCGGTTAGCAGAAGCCCTGGATTACATGGTGATCATGCTTATCTGAAAACAGAAGTCGCTCGGCCACGATTTCAACAAGGGCAGTGGCCACTTCTCTCCCTCGCCCACTGCGCCTATTAAATTGCCACCAGATTTAAGAATCTGATGCAACATTCAGAGCCAAATCGACTCAAGAGGCCGCAAATTTTGAGAATGCAAGAACGAATCCACCTTGGTGGGATGAAATATGGCCCTCTGGATCAGTACAGCGGCTTTCTAAAGAAAGAACCGCGTGGTTTTGGGAGAATTACACCACAAACAATTGGGAAGGATGATTCATATTTAATGCCATTATTTGCACTCCGACAGGTTTTTATAAGCGAAGATCACCTATACTATTTAAATTAAATATCAGTGTTCGGAAATCAGGATTCATGTACTTTTGCAATCAAAATGATGTTATTTTGAGTCCCATGTGCTTTTTGTACTATTATCAGGCCAAAAAAAGCGTAAAAGGTGCCCTCTTTTGCGAACTGGATTTCTCAAATCAAGTAATCAGAACCGAGAAATCGTTCCACATTTCCGAGCTCAGTTCTCAGTTCTTCGCAATCGAAAGCACAGTATAGAGAGAGTTCAAGATGGCCGCCGCGGCCCCCAGCAGGCCAACTCACGGGGTGGTGACGCCGCGACGAGGTATGCTCAGTCGGCGCTCAGGCATCTGCTGACGAGCCTCCACTGTAACCACGACAACCACGTAACCATGTAACTACAGCAATGACATCACTTGAAATTTATTTTTCTCAGGCATTATAGCAATCAATGAAAAAAAAATGATGAAAAAAAGCTTGAATTAATTATAGTATTAAATGAAATTCACTTTTCTCTGATAATTTAGCTACTGTAACAATGTCCAAAAAAAGCAAAAAGATAAAAAATTAGACAAAATATGCTTGAATTAATTGCATCAATTAATACTTGAATTAAAGTATTAATTTAAATTCACTCTTCCATATATTTTAGTTGCTGTTTCAAAGTCCATGAAAAAATTAAAAGAAACAAAGAAAGAAGAAATAGAGCGTGCACAATGCGCACCGTGCACGACGAGCTTCGCGCGGTTTGTCGCCGATCCGGATGCATTCGCCGCCGTGCACTGGAAGCACGCGTTATCCTCCGGCCTCGCCGCCGGAATAAACAGCTCCGTCCTTCCGCCCTCAGTGTGGATGCGGAACTGGTCCTCCCCGTCCGCCAAGTGGCGCCCGTCGCGCTGCCAACTCATCATGGGGAGGGGCACGCCCACCGCCTGCGCGCTGAAAGTGACCGGCGCGCCCTCGGGGACCGACTGGTTGGACATGCGGTCGAGGAAGCGAGGCGGGCGTGACTCTTCGCGGGCTGCGCGCAGTATATGCTAATTAGTGCGCAGCTGTGGTATTGTACAAGAACGATATGCCAATTAATTTTACGCACCATTTTAAGCCAAATTTGCTGTTAAACTAACCACGCTACTTCATACTCTGAACTCTACAATCATAGTGCATATATTATAAACGATATATGCCAATTAGTGCGCAAACTTGACATTTATACATAGGATCAATATACCTATTTATTTCTCACAAAATAGAATCTGACTATACAATGCATCAGTTGAGGTCTTTTCACTAATTCAAATTTCCATCAATGTTATTTATTCTTCTAGCATTCAAGTATTTTTCCCCGATTCTGTGCTAGAACTGAATTTCTGTGGCAAGCTGCAAGACGAAATCAAATTCATTGATAATAACCGTATATATGGCAGGATGGTACTTCATTCCCAATGTCAAACGCATAAGGTTAGCACGCACGTACAATAGCGAGAACAGGCCCAGTCTTTTTTTAGAGCCACGTGTAGACTAAAGTGCGCACCATTTTATGCCATGTCAGCTTTAGTTAATCCGGGTTACTCAACACTGTGAACTCCACCAACTTATTTATGTCGAGCGGTGAAACAAGAATGCAAAGAAAAAACTCACGCAGGACATTGAGTCGCACTTGGAACTGGTCGCTGCCGGCCGCGTTGCTCGCCACACACGTGTACAGGCCCGAGTCAGTCCGCGACGTCGCGTCAAAGATCAGCGAGTTGATCCCCGCCTTAATAATAATAATAATAGTAATATAGTTCACTTGAACCACGCCCCTCTATGTACCTTCGGCCATAGCCACAGTGGAACAAGAAAATCATGCATATCTTTGTGTAACAAATTGTCCTCCGCAAAACTGTAAGCAATTTAGGCTCCGAAACATTCCCTAAATCACACTCTAAAAGTTCCTCCAAAATCCCTTCTCGAATCACGGTCACAAATAATGATCCAAGCGAGCTCAGTTTTTTTTATCAAGTTTTTCTGTTTTTTGTGGCATATACTTAAACTTGAAATCAAGCAAAACTTAACAAATACCTAAATTAAATACTAGCGCAATAACGACTGTTGAAAATCGAACCAAAAATTAACAATCCATTCGAGACACTTCATCTCATACTTTCTAGACATGAGTGTTGTGTTAGTGTTATTGCGACATTGGCTTATTTTTACTTTCAGATCTTTCCATTGTTGACTAGTCTACCTCGTTGATGACGATCTTGTGCAGCCTATCGTCCCACACCTCCGTGCCGTCCCTGAACCAGTGCATGTCGGGCGTGGGGCGGCCCAGCACCACGCAGTCAAAGCGCGCCATCGAACCCTCCGGCACCTCGAGGTCGCCGGGAACTTTGCGGAACGTCGGGCGGGTGTACTGCTCCGAGACGCCTCCGTGGTCGGTGGGACCCATGCGCTCGCGCGGGCTACAAGAAACGCATTCATTTCTCTACTTATATTGATTTTGCCATTTCACAAAACACAGAATACAGGCAAAGTCAACCGATACAAAAAACTGCCTGAAAAAATGTTGAGTAAAAGGATTCACTTTCCTAAGAACTTCAGTACAAACAATAGCATGCACATGCAGAACATAAATTTAAAACAAATTAATTTGAAAAGATTTGCATGGATGGAAAATTTGCTTTTGCCATTAAACAAATTACCCGACGCGTCAAGAATCAAACCAACTCCTTTCCTTTCTCCTTGAAGGCAACACTGGTGAGTAAAAAGCATATAATTTTCTCAATTGATAATTGCATTTAAATTATTTAAAAAGTCACATCAGAATACCTTTTCGTCATCTGTCGGAGAGCCTCGGGGGGCACGTAGGAGGTCTCGTCGATTGGCTCCGGCTGTCTGGGAGGGGGGGCGGTGACGGGTGGCCCACGGAAATCGACCTCCTTTTGAAGGCGCTTCTCAAACTGGGACACCTTGTACGGCTGCATGGAAAACAGTATCGTTGATTTTACGTTTTTAAAATCTCTACCCGTACTGGGTGCAAACATTTTAAATATTAAACAGGAAAATTTAATCAGTTTCTTATCTTCATAATGTATCCACATCAATAATTTCATCATCCTAATCAAATTGAAAATATCCAAGTGTCAACAAAACGGGAGAAGACTTTCATATCAGTATATCAATTTCGAAAATACTAAGATCAATTCCGAAGATAGTAAGATTACATTCAATGAGATGAATTAGAATATTCAACTTAGTTAAAATTTTATTAAGATACTATAAGCCTAGCAGGATGTGAAACATTATTATAAGGCTAGCAGGATGTGAAACATAAATTAGGTTGAATTAAGTTCATTCTCCAACTATCAAACTTTAACCAGACTGAACGTCAGTAAGCGAGCGCATAGCCTTTAGTTTCAAGTAAAATCTCCACCGTTCCAGCTCACTCCTCACAAACCTCCTCCGGTGCTCGATAGTCAGCGTCATAGTCCAGGTACTCCGGCCTGTATGCCACAGCCGGCGAGGGCGCCTTGGGGGGCGGCTGGTAGGGAGCCGGCTGGCGAGCCGGCGAGGGCGCTTTCACAGGCTGGTAGGCAGGAGACGGCGCCTTGACCGGGGGCTGGTAGGCGGGAGAGGGAGCTTTCATGGGGGAGGGGCCCCTGGCGGGCTGCCAGGCGGGGGAAGGGGCCTTCGTGTAGCCTCGCTCCCAGTCGCGGAAGCGATCTGCGACATTATCTTTATAGTTTGAAAAACGATTTAAAATTTAACTGCCGTGTCTGCACACGAGCTAGTCTTAATATGATGCATAATACTTAACAAAATATCTTGAGTAATATCTTTCATGGGCCATAAAAGAAGGCGGTGTAATTTTTAGAACTCGAGACCTTGATAGTCGATAACCACAAATAAACCCCGGAGGAAAAAGCCACACTTGAGTCAAACTTGTAAAATTTTATTAGCCTGTTGTATCATTTGCCATTTTACTCCAGAAACGCGTATTCACACACAGGTTGCACTGGACTCAGAGAAATGTCTGCTTTAAAAAAAAAGGCCTACAAGTCCATATTTCTGTCTTCAACGGCAGGACGGAGTGGGACACCCCCAAGCGAGTAGTTTTCATTTGCAGCAATGCAAGGGATTGTAAGTCTCATCACGCATCGTTTATGTCAGATCCTGACGCGCTGTGGGAGTTTATGACGGAGGAGGCATGTACCTCGGCTGAGAACAGCAGCAATAACATGCTGACTGTAGCCTACCGGTGCCCATTGTAGCTTGTATGAGATATGTCATATTTGTTTTTTTTTATGATTTTTTTGCTAAGCTTCTATCATGCAAAAAAAAGAAAAAAAAAAGACTGATAAGTCTCATTTTGGGGAGTGAAGTTGATGACAAGGCAGCCAAGTACCTTGGCTGAGCAGTGTGGCAGAGGTGGCGACCTCTCCCAGACTGTTGATGGCCTTGCACGTGTACTCCCCCTCGTCCTCCTCTCGCAGGTTGTAGATTGTCAGCGTCGTCACGCCACTGTACTGGTCGTACGTAGATTTATACCTGCAACACGGCATGCCGCAGCCTTTCAGATCATTCCAGCACCAAAGACTCTGACAAACGATGATTTCACTGAATCCGTCTGTTGAAAAATTAAAATATTTAGCTTCATGTAATCATGTGTGACACAAAGACTACATAGAGTCCGGTTCTGTGCAAGAGAGCCGGCACAGAACAGCTCCCCCTTCTTTATTCGCACTATATGAGGACTCGCTTAGGGGGCTTTGTACTGCAAGCCAATTCCCTGTTCCCCGGCCTGCAGGGGACAAATAGTATTGGTACGTTGCAAGTGTACCAGGCAGGGTATTAGATACTTATGGTAGTACTCAATTAAAGATCTAAAAAGACATGTATATATTAAATTTTTTTCAAATTTATTTGTTGTACCTTTCTCAGATTCAAACTTTCTAAAGTTTTGGATATTTAATGTTTGTCATCTGAATTACGGCAAGAGAACATTGCTCGTTTGGCTTTATGCACTTAACAAAAATGATTGTGGAAGTGATACTGCTCAAAGAATCAATATGAATTTTATAAAAAAATGGACATTTAAGATTAAGAGGTATTTTCCGTTAATGATAACACAACACGCAGCTGCGTATTATTCTGAAGTAGGCTATTATAAGGATAAATTAATTTTAAGGATTGCCTAATAGCTTGTGCCCAATCACCTAAATGCAGATCTAGGTTATCATTATCCGACATATTGAGCAAAGAATTCTGATTGGTTAAGCAATCAGCTGACCTCGTTTTGTCGACCAATGGGTGTCCGCGCCGGGTCCAGAGTATCTCGGGGGGCGGGTACCCGTCCACCGTGCACTCAAAGTAGGCAGTGCTTCCGAGCAGCAGACACTGATTGGTCAGCTGCTTGTTGAAGGCGGGCACGTGGTCGGGCGGGGGGCGGGGCGACGGCGCAATCGGCTTTGGTTCAGCTGCATGTAAAATAATTTCTATGATAAACTTTTTTACAGCAATTGACCATTTCTATGACAAAAAATTGACGAAGACATAAAATGTCTAAATAAGCTATAATATAGAGAACGCCTGCGTTTATTCACAAAAATTGAACGCAGTCAGAAAAGCTAAAAATACATTTCAAAAACATAATGTAATCAATGAGATCATGGACCCATACTTAAATATAAATGGATTTCTTTAAAAAAAAAAAAAGCTCCTGGAGATTTTTAAACTTCCAAACGCTCATCACGTAGGTTCTAAAAAAGTACACTAAGGATAAAACCTCAAATCCAACGCGCATGGAACACTCTAAGAGCTGGTTTCTCCATCACGGATTAAATGGTGGTTCAGGATTTAGCCTATGCAAAACGGTGGGTTAAATCCTGAACCACCATTAAATCCGTGTTGGAAAAACCAGACCTAAGCATAAACTGAGATGATAAAAAATTATAAAAACAGCCACTCCAGTGCAAAATGAGCTCTGTTTAGATAAATGAAATCCAACAGATGCTGTCACATTGCAAAAAGGACAACAAACTGAGAACAATATATAGACTGCATTGACGAAGTATCGATGATAAAAAGGACAAAAAGAAGGCTCACCTTTGACGTAGAGATTCATGGTGGTCAAGTGGACCAACTCATTAATTTGATTCCCTTGTGCCTAAAATGAATTATTAATGTACCAATTGCTATTGACGTATCACCGATGATGCAAAAAGAAGAAGCAAAGATGGCTCACGTTCGACGTAGAGCTCCATTGTGGTGGAGTTGGCCAGCCCGTTGATCGTCACCGTACACTTGTAGCGTCCAGAATCTTCTGGAAACACCTCCGAGATGAAGAGCGAGGCGACGCCCACACTGAACTTGATCTCGTAGTCGGGCGAGCTGAAGATCTCGATCTCATTGCGAAACCACTGGACGCGCTGCGGCGGGGGATGCGGCGCCACCGCGCACTCGAGGGTGATGCACTCGCGCTCGCGCACCGAGCGGTTGACCAGAGGCTGCGCGGTGAAAGAACTGGGTCATGTTAACTAAATACGGGTACTCTAAAATATTGAATATGGGAAAAAAAACTTTAAAATTATCTAAGACATGTTATTAAAAGTAAAATTTAACGAATAGCATTTGAAGGTTCCATATTTCCATAAAGGTGATGGTGGGGTGAAAAGAGTTAAGGGTTACAGCAGCAGTTATTTCGATTCAAAGATCCAAACCATTCATAATTTAACATAGAACATTGATGTAACTCCATATCATTGATATATATATCATGGGTACATCCATGATACAGGTATACCATTCATATATATCAATATCAACATTTTATAAGAAGACATTTAAAAAGACGTTTATTAAAATTAGTCCCTTTAATTGTATCTGAAGGATGTACTAAGTAGTTTTTCATGTGACTTTTTTATATTTTATTGTAGAGTTACTATGACTTGAGAGTAAGAGTGTTTAGAGAGAGAGTAAAGAACTGTGGAGACCGAGCATTTTACGTTTAACTGCGCAGTATATATAGTTTTAAGATGATCATTTTGTGTTTCTACGTCTAATAATCTCTTTACAGATATAAATCATGCAACGTTAGAAGTGGTGATTAAATCATACAAACGACAGATAACAAATCTAGTAAAAATTAGAAAAGAATTAATAAAAAACAAAAGATGCCTACCCTGAGGAACTGGGGTGGTTTAGGCGTGGGCGTGGGTTCACGGCTCGAGCCGGACAAGCCGACCGGCGTGTACGAGGGGCTACGGGACACAGCCGGGGAGGGCACGCGGGGCGGGGGCGCTGAACACGAAACAACAATCACATCTTAAAATAAAAGCAAACATTGAAATCCCTGCAACATTCAGCCGGTGCATCAACTCGCACACTTTGAATCTGATTATATGTAAAATCAAAAATTTTGATATTGTTTTAATAAGCAATATAGCTTCAGAGTTTTAAAAGAGTGCTGATAAATACACACACGCAAGGGTTTGGGCCTACACAAGGGTAGACCATTTGCAGCTATGGACACCATGCTTTGTGCACCATTGCCATATCAAAAAGGCATTTTTACTAAAGATCAAAATAGCACTTTTGAATTAAAAAAAGCACCAATTTGCTTATTTTACACACAACCTTTACTAATAAAGTACATGGGCCTCAAAAAAAATGCTTGAGCCTCAAAAATAGCCTCCATTTGGTCGGAATAGCACCACAGTGGCTACGCTGTACTCAATGCCATTACCTTGAACGATGAGTTCCGCGCTGCACTGCACCACACCGCCGCCATTCTCCGCCTTGACGGAGAACTTTCCGGAATCCTCGCAGAACACCTCCGGTATGTAGAGCGTGTGGAGGTCACCGCTCTGCTGGATCTCAAAGTCCGGCGACGAGATAATCTTTGATCCCTCCCTAAACCACGTGATGGTTGGGGGGGGCTTGCCCGACACCCGCACGCTGAACCGAACCGTCTGACCTTCCTTGACCTCCTTCGTTTGGAGTCGATCGGTGAACTGGGGCGGGATCATCGACGCTGAACGCAAAAACAAATCAACAAATTATCCGTTTGCATCTAGAATTATGCGTGATCTCTGTAATTTTGTCACGTGAATTGGACTAATTTAATCTAATAAAAAAATAGAGAATTTAATAGGAATTTGACAAATGAATTTTCAAAATAATTTAAGGTACAGAAACCAACAAGATCAAAACCGAAAATCAACTGATATGATATGGTAATGTAATTTTAAAAGAATTTTTTAAATGACGACATTAATAACGAATTCAACAATGCTACCTTTATTTAAAATCTCATCAGCGCATTACCGCAAAAAAAAGACATTTTTTTTCCCATTCTGATGGAGTCCAAATATTACAGTAGAACAAGAAAGTCAAGCTCATCTAATCTACTATACATTTTCACTGTCTCGTAGGAATACTTGATTATTGTAAAAAATATGTGTTTATAATGCATGATAATATACGGCCTGCATCAGTTTATAACATTGACAGTGCTGTCATTTCTATATAGGATACTCAATGCCGGCTTCAACATGTTAAATTTTCTAATATCACGTATCTTTAGGCTACAAGTCAACTTTGGACAAAGTGCTGTGGCCGAGTGGTCCAAGTCACGGAACACGGATTACGAGTGCGACAGCACGTTGGATCAAATCCTGGCGGCAACAAAGAATTCGAGCCACTTTGTGCACCCTTGGCAAAAGTGGTTAAAATTCGTCCGCCACAAGTGTTCTTATGACGCCTACCAGTCTATGGTGGAACCACCACCAACGACTGTCAGCTGGCGCAATGGGGCATCACCTCCTCCCTTAAGTGGGCTACAAAAAAAGACAAAAAAGTCAAATTACAGAAATCAAACCACTACAAAAAAACAAGAAAAAAGACAAGAAAAAAGACAAGAAAAAAGACACTCGACTCACCCTTGACGACCAGCTCGGCGGTGCTCGACACCTGCCCTCCCTTGTTGTGCGCGGTGCAGGTGTAGCGCCCCGCGTCCCCCTCCAGCACCTCAGGGATGATGAGCCTCACCCTGCCCCCCCTCTCGTATGTGATCGCATAGTCCGGCCCATCCCGCAACTCCTTGCCCGCCCTGAAAAATATATGTTCAAAATTTACAGCAAATCGTAATTTAAAGTTTTTTGATTTTGATTTTAAATTTTAGCCATTTTTTATTAGCCACCGCTGTGTATTAGTGAACACTGAGAAAGCATGGAAAAATGTGATAAAAGTGCCACTCAAATATAAATATGCCCTCTGATGCTACGAAATATATAAAAAAATATATAAAAAATAGCCGTATAACAAAGCACTACAACAACAATAACAAAAAACAAAAACAACAACAATATACTTTTTATAAGTCCCCAGGGAATGCAGTACCGAGGGCAAAAAAAAAGAAAAGAAAAAAAAGACAACAGTAACGATAACCATAACAAAAGCCATGAAAAATAATCATAAATATAACATCAACAATATTAGTAATAAATAAACTCAAGCAGTTTTAATTTTTCTTACATTTATTGAAATGTCCCAAACATAAATTAAGCAGCTACCAATCAAATACTTCAACAATCAAATCAGATACCCAACACTGCTTATCAATAACTGTTCAAGTCAAGAGCCTGCATAGTACCTGTACCACTTGATGCTGGGCTCTGGGCGCCCGCCCACACACCCGTCGAAGGTGACGCGTGTACCCGCCTGGGCGGCAAGATCCTTGAGCGGGGCGAGGAACTCGGGCGGGACGGGGATCTCGATCTCTATGTCCACCGGCTGGTACGTCTGAGGCTTCTCCACCACAATCTGACAGCACGACGGGCACGATTTTTGTGATATCTAGAGTTGTCTAGAAATAAATACATATTTTATTACATTTTTGTACGTCTGAGGCTTCTCCACCACAATCTGTGAGATACAATCATCACAATAAAATAATTATGTGAAGAATTCATTTTTTACTTTGCAGATAACTGCGAATTTACAGCAAATAAACACACAAAACAATGGAATGCTAATCAGATCTCAAATTTTCACTAAATTGTTCAACATTCAACACTTTTAACAAGTTTTGACATGAATATGCCTTGCTAATAATGACCGGAGTTCAGTTACATTTTTTTCATTGACTAATTCGCACTCAAACACCGACAAAAATCGTCGACAGAAATTTAAATTCACAGATTTACTCAAACCGCGCATCGATCAATATGCAAATGAGCCAATTTTCAAATCGAGGTCGAGCAACGAGCAGTGAAAGCCTCTGGAAAGGCTTTCTCTTGGCCTACCATGAAGTCGTTAAATAACAACATAACTAATCCATCGCTTCACAATAAATCGCCACCTGTTCGCGGAACATGGGAGAGGCGGGGGCCGGCGGGGGCGTCGGCTTGTAGACCTGCTGGGGTGGGGCAGCCTGAGGAGGCGGGGTCGGCCGGGTCACGTGCTGTGGGGGGGCGGGCTTCTGCGGCGGGGGGCGCTGGGGCACGATGGGGGGCGGCCCGTAGGTCATCCCCAGACCCCCGTGCTGAACCTATCGATCAGAACCAGCAGAGATGGTTTGCAGGAGAATTTCAAACTTTATCGGCCACATTTCACACGTCAATGACTCGGACAAAGCAATTAAACTGCAGCCTCTTATTTTAAGCAAACTGTAAAAGAAATAAATGATGAAATTGATTTGAAAATGATCCTAACTAAAGAGGTGTACATTTAACATGCACATAACTCCGTAGCAGGCCTCAACTCATAGGAACATCAACTTCACTGCAAACTGACAGAGGGCAGAGTAATAGCAGAACAATCCTTCTTTCTGATATGGCAGTAAATTCTGCAGAATTCTAAATACAGCAGTAATATCCTGACATCCAATAGCCTGTGTGGACTCTTTCTTTGATAGACATTCTCTTATATATATTCTCGCTATATCTTCACCCTTTCTAAAGCAAAGCTTCAAAGTCTCAATTCTCTCCAAAAAAGTTTTTTGTTTTTTGTTTAGGGAGGGTAGCACACAAGGGTAATATACAGTCCGATTCTGCGAGAGAGACCCCACAGAACCGCTCCCCCTATTCTATTTAGTCGCCTCTTACGACCTGTCCTGGGAGCTCTGGGCTACAAGTCAATTCTTGTTCCCCGGCCTGCAGGGGCAGGCCGGGGAACAAGAATTGACT